>JADRCD010075622.1:0-19604 GCA_019843815.1 Montemys delectorum | reverse complement strand
CTGTGTGTGTGTGTGTGTGTGTGTGTGTGTCACCCCCAACTCCTTTGACTCTTTTTCTTTCTAGCCCTTCTCTCCTTTCCCTTTTCCCCAATTCTCTGTCCATCCCACAAGCAACCTTCATTCTTAGTAGCCTCCTTTCTACTTTCATGTCCTGTAAAACGTTTTCTGCTCTACTCCAGCCCCTTCTTGGCCTTTTAAAGATATGTACTAGGCATTTGCTCTTTTCAAAATACTCTAGTCAGTTCCATAGCTCAGTTGTTATTAGGTTAGTTTTTTCCTTCTACCTATAGAAAATTGATGTTTAGTGTTTTGAATTCTTTCTATATTCTAAATATGCATCCTCTGTCATATGTATTGTTAATGAATATTTTCTCCCATTCTGTAGACTAATTCACTCAATTAACAGCTTCCTCTTTATACATAATCTTTTTTATTGTTTTATTATGTCTCAGTTGTCAATTATTGACCATATTTCACAAGCAACCAGATTTCTATTCAGAAAGTCCTTAGTTTGTGCTTATCTTAGAGGCTCTTTCCTCTAGAAACCTCAAAGTTTCAAGTCTTTTATTAAGGTTTTGATCCACTTAAAATTACATTTTATGTAGGGTAAAAGATGGGAGTCCAGTTTCATTCTTTGACATGAACATACTCACTTTTCCAAAGACCATTTGTTAAAGAAGTTATCACAGGGCAGTGGTGGCACACGCCTTTCATCCCAGCACTTGGGAGGCAGAGGCAGGCAGATTTCTGAGTTCGAGGCCAGCCTGGTCTACAGAGTGAGTTCCAGGACCCAGGACAGCCAGGACTACACAGAGAAACCTTGTCATAAGAAAAAAGAATTTATCTTTTCTTGTATTTAGTGTTTTTGGCTTTTGTGTTACTTAGGTGGCTATAGATTCATTGATTATATAATTTTAAGCCTTACATTAAGGTGTTTGATCTGCATGGAACTGTTTTTTTGTACAGAATAAAAGATAACGATCTAGTTTTGATCTTATACATGTAAATATCCAGCTTCATGGTACCATTTGATCAAAAAGCTATCTTTCCTCCAGTGTGTGTTTAAGATTTTGGCAAAAATTAGGTGGGTATAGCTGTGGGCTATTATCTAGGTCTTCTATTCTGCTACACTAACCTACACAGCTGTTTCTGTACTCATACCATGATCATTTATTTTTTAATTTGGGCTCTTTAATATAATTTGAAATTGGACATGGTGATACCTCCAGCATTATTGTTGTTCAGGACTGGTTTGGTTGTACATGATCGTTTGTTTCCATACTAATTACCAACTATTTTTCTATCCCTATGAAAATCATTGATAGAATATTGATGAGTATTATATTGAATATGTAGATTGTTTTTGATAGGGTAGCTATTTTCACAAGGCTAATAATTTTTTTATTAAATTAATTTATTTTTTATTTATTTATTTTATTAGATATTTTCTTTATTTGCAAATTAATTTATTTTTTACACTCCATATTCCATTCCCTGCCCCCCCAATCCACCCTCCGACTGCTTCACATCCCACACCTCCTCCCCACCACCCTGTCTCCATGTGGATGCCCTCACCCCTTACTCCAAGTCCCTGGGGCCTCCAGTCTCTTGCGGGTTAGGTGCAGCATCTCTGAATGAACACAGACCCAGAAGTCCTCTACTGTATGTGCGTTGGGGGCCTCATATCAGCTGGTATATGTTGTCTGTTTGGTGGTCCAGTGTTTGAGAGATCTTGGGGGTCCAGACTAATTGAGACTGTTGGTCCTCCTACAGGATCGCCCTTCTCCTCAGCTTCTTTCAGCTTTTTCCTAATTCAACAACAGGGGTCAGCTAGAGCTGGAACTGAGGCTGAGGAGTTTCATCTCAAACCATAAATTGGAAGTGAAGATATCAAACTGGGGATATCATGTGGCTTTTGAAACTTCAAAATCTACTCCCAGTGATTTACTTTCTCCATCAAAGTCACAAAGCATAAACTGCCCAAACAGCACCATCAACTCGAGACAAAATATCCAAATGTCTAAGAGTTTGGGAGCATCTCATTCATCTACCACTGGGGTTTTTTGAAAGGGATTTGGTTTGCAAATATTTTGTTGAGATTTTTTTACATCTATATTCATCAGAGATATTTGTAATTTTCTTTTTTGTTGTTGTTGTCATCAAATTTTATAATGTCTAAAGGTTCTATGCAGGCTGCTAAGGGAGAAAAATCACTTACATATCTATAGACCTTGAATTCTCAATATCAACCTAATAAGAAGGTTGTGCCCACTAATGCAATAGTGGTCTGATTGTTATGGGAATAACCAACCATTTTCTATTGTATGTGAAGCTTTCTTTACTGGCACAGTTTATACCTGGTATTGTAAATCTTTTCAAAAGCCAATGGTAGGATAGTCAGAGACTCTTTTGGGGACAGGGTACCTCTTACTCTTGCTTTGATAAATTGATGAATAGGCATAGTATCAAACTGCATTCTAAATGTTTATACTTATACATAACTGGTACATCTACATCACCACTACTACCCCTAAGACTTATGGAAAATTGTGGAAGAAGAGGTGAAAAGAATGTAATAACTGAAGAATGATAAAGTAGTACTATGAAATGCTATCTTCTGATATCTGTGGCTAATACATATGTATTCACAGAAGCCTGCACAAGACTTGTATAAGACCTGGCTCATCAATATTCTGTCATGGATGTGAAGGGGTTCATAATACCTCATCCCTCCTAGATAAGCTATAGGCAGTTAATGCTTCTCTGGGAATGGAGAGCCATATTCCTTAGTGATATAGCCACTGGTAAGCTGTTCTTACTGAGTAAATAACCCTCTACACATACACATGCAAGAAACCATAATGAAATACAGTGGGCCACAGAAAATTACACAGAAGTACAAGAGGAACTTGATGGGGAAAAAAAGATGGGAGTAGAAAGTAGAGAGAATTAACAGGAGTAGTATAATCAGTATTCTCTCTCCTCTCTCTCTCTCTCTCTCTCTCTCTCTCTCTCTCTCTCTCTCTCTCTCTCTCTCTTTCAAGTCAGAAAGAAAATTCAGCATGTTAATCCCCAGGTCCTTATCTCTCTACTACATTTCAGAATCTTAAGCAGTTTTTGGACATATATGGCTATAAAAAAAAAAGCAAAAAGAGGCTATGGATTTGAAAAAGAGTAAAGGGCTGGGGCACACGGGAGGACTTGGAGAGGGAAGGGGAAATAATGTAATCATATTATAATCTCAAAAATTAAATACAGGGCCAATAAGTGGGAGAGGGTGGGGTGGCAGGCATGGAGAGAGGGGAGGCAACAGGGGTTTGTTCTTGTCTTTGTTTGTTTGTTGTTTGTTTGTTTGTTTTTTGGAGGGGAAACTGGGAAAGGAGAAATTTACATGTAAATAAAGACAATATCTAAAAAATAAAATAAAATAAAATAAATAAAACTATTTTCTAAAGTTTTGAACATCCAGTCTCATGAAATTTTTAATGAGACTATGGAGTCAGAGGATATAATCATTTATTTACTTACTTTTCTCTGCAAGAAAAACATTCATCTATTTTCATAAAAATCTTAAATTTGTCCTACTATTCAATTTCACAATATTAAATCAATAGTCATGTCTTTTTAGCATGAAGGCAACTGTAACTTCTTTTCGAAATTATATTTACTGAGACTTTTCCATGGCAAAATAGAGCTAATTTGATAAAAACTTCACTAATTTAATCTTAGGTTACAATCTCATTAACCTTCACTCAAATTTAAATCAGAGTGATCACCTTTCCCTGGAGCAGTAGAAAATAATGAACAGGTTGTTTATTTGTTATTTTTGTGTTTAAATCTAACCAAAGAAATGGCAAGAATAATTTGCCCTTCATTTCATTTAAAACTCCTAAAGTGGAATATCAGGCAGCCTATGTATGTTCAGATAGAAAATTGTATTATTTCAGTTCTTCATTGCTGAACAATAGACATGATGTTCTGTAACAATGAATATATGGAGATATTTTAATTCAATGTTCTAATTATATAGGATATACACAGGAACACATATTATTTTAAACTGTTCTTATATTTCTATTTTAGAAGAAACAAAATGAAGATTATTGGTAACACAGATCACTACTGCTTGAGAGCTGTCAATCTCAGTCCCCTGTTTTTCTTGGCTATTAAATCAGTAAAGTTTTTCAGTTAATAATAGGCTAACTGGCTAATAATCAAAAGATACTATCTTAGCTCTTTTTAGGATATCTTTTCATTTGTCTTACTACAAACATAAACTACCATACTGCCTCATTTGCTTTTAAAAATGAAACATCTCAGTAGAGTAATGTTTCTCCCTTTTGGATTCTTCTTTACAGTCAGTTTTAACCCTGGCCCCTATTGAAGCTGTATTCTGAAAGATCATTAATGAAAGGGTGGCTTTCCCCTGCTACTAAACAAACCTTTTGAACCCTTTTCAGTCCTCACACTAACTGACATTTATCTGCAACATTTAACATTGCCACTGTTAACAGCACTGCTGGTCACAGTAGGGATCTGCTGCAGCCTCTTATTTTGAACAAGTGGGAAACATAAAAGTTAGAAATAAAATGAGATGACACAGCATATTTGGGTGGGCAGTGTGTCTGGTGAGTCATTGAGGACAAACTAGATGAAAAACAGAGTTAAAGAAACAGAAAAAGAACTTCTCTAGACTTGGATCAGGACATCTGGAGAACCTGTTCTCAGAGCACTCTTTTTGATAAAACAAAACAAAACAACAACAACAACAACAACACACAACAAAATCTATCTGAGTTTGTTCACCCAGAATATGGGGAGGAAGAAAAGATGGCAGTCATCTACCTTTTACCTTCTTCCCATCCTCTATGACACATTTACTAACAATCTACCTTATTCTGTTAAATGCTGACTTTAACATTTAATAATGTGGTTTTCACATTAGTAAGGCTCCTAACCAAATCAAAGTTTTAAGTTCAACATGAAAATTTCTCTGTAGTCTAATCCTTATATCACACCCATCACCAACTCCATTATTTCCCCTTTTTTGTCTTCCTTTTAAAGTGACAGGAGTTGGCACAGGGACTCACCCTGCAGCCTAAGTTAGCCTTGAACTTGCTGTATAGCTCAGGCTGGCCTTAATCTTACAATAATCCTCCTGCCTCAGCCTCCTAAGTACTGGAGTTATAGACATGAACCACCAGGACCAGCTTCTAACTTCCTTGTTTCAATTATAGGTAACTAATGTTCACTTCAGCTTGAAAGTCTCGATTTATTACTGTTTCTAAAATAACCATTCCTGTCCTCTCTTTCTACTGATATGCCCTTGGTTCAGGTCCTCATTAATTTTCTATTAGAATAATGTTCTTTCTGTCTTCTAGCTTCCAGTTTCTCCTGAACTGAATTGATTCTGCCCAAGGCCACCAAAATACTTTTTTGTAAAAAGCAAATATATCAATCTCCTAGAGAAAACCATCATGGATTCCACAAACTAGAAAATCAAAGCACTTATCAGCTTACCTTCTGGCATGTACACTTTGTTCTCCAACTGTATTAATGTGGCAGGTTAAACAATGGTACCCAACGATGCCTTTGTCTGAATTTGCAAAATCTGTAGATATGTACTTTAATAATGAAAGAGTCTTTGCCGATATGCATGAGAATCTTACAATAAAAAATGTATAACAGGGTCCAATGTCATTACAAAGGTCCTTATACTAAGAAGGCCAGAGGTCAGAACAAAGGGAGGTGTAATGGCATGAAGAGATTGCAGCCAAGCAGCCACAAATCAAGGACTGACAGGAGCCTCTAGGAAGAGGCATGGCAAAAATTCTTCCCTGGAGCCTCAAGAATAAAATGAACCCTTCCAACCTTTTGATTTTAGCCATATAAGATTTATCTAGGACTTCTAATTTTTGGAAAGAAAAATAAAAATAAAACTGTGCATTGTTTAAGCCAGGAAGTTTGTGGTAATTTGTTATAACAGCATAAGGAACCTACTATAATTCATTAGATTTTGCTACATAAGTTAGTATAGAACCTCAGTCATATACAAGCATAAACATATGTGGCTCACATACGTTTTTTGGAGGGGGGGAGGGCTCTGCTGATCTTGGGTGAATTTCACAGGGCTTGGCTCTCTGTTATTCATTCACCACTTCTTTATGTACCTCTCATTCTTCTGGAAATTTCAAGTTGCCCAGAAAATATCCTATTCATAGTAAAGAGAAGCCAAGGCACTGACTTTATTAGCCAAGCACTCATTGCTCACACATCACATCTCTGACATTGCATTAGTCATTATTCAAAACAACTTACCCAAGCAAACTTTATCAAAGAACTATCTCCCTGGAAAGAACTTCAAAGTCTCTGGACAAAAGGTACAAATTTAGGGAGATTGGAATAAAGAGGTTGTCCACTATATCCAGTTATGCATTGTTAAAACAGTTTTCAATAAACAAACAAGGGTAAAACAAAGATAACCTGATTTGTACCCTTTACTGATTTCCTAATGTAAATACTTCCATTGTAGTTGGTTTTAAGCTACCAATATGACTCCAACAAATGCAAATCTGGGACTAAATATATGTAATGGATTCTGGTGGCCAGTCTTGCACAGAATTGAATCTTCACATTATTCAAACCAGTTATTCCATGCTCCTGTATAAACAGGACTACCAGAGTCACCTCTTGTGCTACGTTTTCTACTTAAAATCCATCTATCTTTATATCCTTTCCACCTTTCCACACAAAGTCTTTACTTTTTTTTTATTTTTGAGAATTTCATACATGTATACAATAAAATAGAGTTGCACCTACTCCGCCCGTTTCACTTCTCTAACTTCTCCCAAAATACTCCCTCTCAACTTAATATTCCCCCACCCTGATAACCCACTGAGTACAGTTACTGCTGCCCACATGTGCATGAGTGTGAGACTGCATACTGTAGCATGGGAAAGTCACCAGTAGTCACATCCTCAAGAAAGAATCCTTCCCTCCCCCAACAACTGCTCACTGCCAATAGCTCCTCAGCAAGGGTGGAGCCTGGAGATCACCAACCCGTGTAAATTAGGATTTTGGTTGGCTTGATATTCTGCAGGTAACCACAGCTGCTGTGTTCTTGGTTGTGGTAGCCTTGTCATGTCCACAATCCAGTATTTCAAAGCAATTTTCTCCATTCTTCAGCTCTTACACTCTTTCCACCGTCCATTCCTTTTGTTTCCTGAGCTCAGTCTCTTACTCTCAGCACACTAATCAGCTTTGCTTCTCTGCACTGATTGATGCCCACTGCAAAAAGAAGCTTCTCTGACCAAGGCTGGGAGCAGCCCAAGTCTAAATACATAAATAGAAATATTTATGGTGCAATTTGACAGTGTGACCATCCAGCAAAACAACTATCAGGTTCTACCCCAAGACCTAGACCTCTCCAGTCATGGGCATTTGACCAGGATTACAGTACCAGACATGAAATTCCCTCCTGTGGAACAAGCCTCAAATCCAATCAGACAGTGGTTAGTTACACCATAACCATCATGCTTTGTCTTTCATCTTTCTTGCTCCCTGAACTTCAAAGTAGAATGAAGTCTTAAAGCAGACATAGAACAGGTATCATCAACTACTTAGTGGATGGATGAATAAATGAAGACACACAGAAAGGTAAATAAGTTACTTAGCCTTATTCCACTAGTGATACTCTGACTGGCTATCATCTAAAAGGAGGAGGAAAACAACAACAAAAGACAGCTAAGAATCATGGATTAACCAGCTGCCCAATCCAAGTAAAACTTTAGAACTCTTGAGCATGCACGTTGGGTGAAAAGTTTCCTATGGTATTCAGAACTGAGTACTAAAATGAATTTTGAAAAGCAAAGCAAAACATTCTCCAACATTAGGAAACAGAAGCTCTGACACCCACAGAAAATTTAGAGGCTGCTAGTGACTATAGCAGTTGCAAACGAACCTGCTTCCTAATCCATTATAGTTTTCCGGAAATCCTCCATTTTTATTGTTAAGAGGAAGCCACAGCTATTATCACCTGGCAGCTATCAAGACCTGGGAATGCACATCGGTGGCAACATGATGGTTTTCTGTGGAAAGGGCCCTTTTCTGTTCTATCATCAGAGCCATCCCTGTGCACGGGGCTGTCTTCCAACCTCAGCCTTCCAAACAGAGAGCAACTCTGTTTGGAAATGAGAGGATTGTGGAGGCAATTTTGAGAGTTTATGATCCAAGCACATTCCTGTGGTGGTGTTTGGAAAATGAAAAACTAAGATTTTCATTTCTATTGCTTTTTGTTTTTTCTTAAAACCCTTGTGTGCTCAGAGAAACAACAAAATACAGATAGTCCCTTCTCTCTTAAACAAAGCATCTTCAGAATAGAAATAAAGCATTGGTACATATGATATACATACATATCTTCCTTAACACTGCAAATACTTTTGTATATGTAGGTAGAAAGCTTACAATCCTAGAAAGTGCCCTCCTCTTTTAGTGAGACAAATCATGAAAAAAAATACATATATCCCTCTCTTGGTGTGTCATGTCAATCTACTCTGCTATCATAAGGCTCAACACATACCTCAGTGGCTAAGAGCACTTGGTGCTCTTGCAGTGGACTAGGCTTGGGCTTGGTCCCCAGCACCTACATGGTAGCTTACAACCATTTGTAACTCCAGTTCTATTGGATCCAATGCCCTCTTCTGACCTCCATGGGCATCAGAAATACAAGTCGTACACAAACATACATACAAGGAAAACATCCATGCAAGTTAAATTAAAATGTCAACTGACAGTGCCTGACTAATACAGAAGTAGAGGCTCACAGCCATCCATTGAACTGAGTACAGCGTCCCCAGTGAAGGAGCTAGAGAAAGGACCCAAGGAGGTGAAGGGTTTGCAGCCCTTTAAGACGAACAACAATATGAACTAACCTGTGCCCTCAGAGTTCCCAGGGACTAAACCACCAACCAAAGAGTACACATGGTGGGACTCATGGCTCCAGCAGTATGTGTATAGCAGAGGATGGCCAAGTTGGTCATCAATGGGAGGAGAGGTCCTTGGCCCTGTAAACGCTTTGTGCCCCAGTGTAGGGGAATGCCAGGGCAAGTAAGTAGGAGAGGGTGGGGTGGCAAGTCGTGGGAGGGGGAGCAGGGAGGGAACAGGGGTTTGTTCTTGTTGTTGTTTTTTGTTTTTTGTTTTTGTTTTTGTTTTTGGAGGGGAAACTAGGAAAAGGGATACCATATGACATGTAAATAAAGAAAATATCTAATAAAAAAAGAAAAAAAAGTCAAAAATTTAAATAAACTACTGTCCTGGGAACTCTTATATCATGTTGCTAGGAGGGATGAAAATTAATAAAGTCACAATAGAAAATTTTACACAGGTTCCTCACAAACTTAAAATCAGAACTACCATAGGATCCAGTAATCTCACTTCAAAGTATGTGTCCATCCATGAAACCAGTACAAATAAAAGTTAGAAGTAATAATGGTAGTCATGAGGCAAAGGACTACATTTCACTTTAATCATTACATTCTATGAGCCACTGAAAATTGTGAAACGGAAGTTATGCAACTATGTCATGTCTGAGTAGTATTATATGTTAACATGTCACCAATCTAATGTGTGTAACTGGATGACTACATTTGGATTTGCTCATTCTGATGCTTATTTGAATATTTTAAATAGTACAAGTTATAATAATACTTATATAAAGCATAATTGCTAATAAAATCAAAGTGATTCTTTGGATTATATTAATTATATTTTTAAGTTTCAGAAACAAAGAGGATGGATTCTAAGTTCAAAATTAAGGCACACAACTGAAATCTAATTGAGTGGAGATGTAGAAACTGACCTGACACTTAGAATAGCAAAGAAGGATATTAAAAGAAAGTATATCACAGATTTCACTGTGAATGGCAAAGGCAATTTGCTTCAAGAAAGCAAAACAAGCAGTTTGAGTGTGACCAAAACTTGGAAGAGACTAATGTGGACAATATTAAGGGATACAGTCAAGCTGGGCATGGCAGTGCATGCCTGGAATCCAAGCAATCAGGAGGTTAAGGCAGGAGGATGCTGAGTCTGAAGACTGCTTAGGCTGCACATCAAGAGAGGGAAAGAAAGAAGAGGGAGAGAAGGGATATTTTCAGCAAGTACATTTACTATATGGAAGGCTTTGGAGGAAGATGTGGGAGAGGAGAAATGATGAAATTATATCATAATATCAAAAATAAAAGTAATAATTTAATAACAACCATTCAATAAATCAATAAGATATTATTATACATAAAAAATCTTGTTATTAATACTCAAGAAAATATCCAGTGAAATAGACCACCTGAAATTAGAAAAATGAAAGTTAAAAAGTCCAGAATAGTTTTTAATAGGTTTATTCAATGTAATCACATTGGGAAGAGGGACAAAGAAATCTAGGAACCCCCAAAGTCCATCTTCGGGGTCATCCATTAGAATTAAAATTTCAAAAGAATACCAAGATTTGCACATGTCAATACTTTCAATCCTGCCTAAAACTGACCCATCAACTTCTGAAACTCAGCCTCATCTTGTAAGAAGTTCTGGCAAGTTTTTTTTTTTTTTGATATTTTCTTATTTACACTTCAAATGTTATCCCCTTTCCCGTTTACTCACCCCCCACAAAACCCTCTATCCCATCACCCCTCCTCCTGCTTCTATGAAGGTGTTCCTCACCCACCACCTACCCACTCCTGCCTCCTGCCCTTGATTCCCCTACACTGGGGTATTGAGCCTTTTCAGGACCAAGGACCTCTCTTCCCATTAATGACCAACTAGGCCATCCTCTGCTACATATGCAGCTGGAGCCATGAGTCCCACCATGTGTACTCTTTGGTTGGTGGTTTAGTCCCTGGGAGCTCTGGCGGGGGGGGGGTGTCTGGTTGGTTCATATTGTTGTTCTTCCTATTGGGGTTACAAACTCCTTCAGCTCCTTTGGTCCTTTCTCTAACTCCTCCATTAGGGACCCCATGCTCAGTCCGATGGTTGGCTGCAAGTGTCCACCTCTGTATTAGTTGGACACTGGTAGAGCTTCTCAGGAGACAGCCCTATCAGGTTCCTGTCACCGAATACTTCTTGGCACCTGCAATAGTGTCTGGGTTTGGTGTCTGTATACAGGATGGATCCTCAGATGGGGCAGTCTCTAGATGGACTTTCCTTCAGTCTCTGCTCTACACTTTGTCTCCATATTTGCTCCTGTGAGTAAAAACAATGAATTCATGAAATTCTTATGCAAATGGATGGAACTAGAAAATATCATCTTGAGTGAGGTAACCCAATCACATGGTATGCACTCACTAATAAGTGGATATTAGCCCAAAAGCTTGAAATACCCAAGATACAATTCACAGACCACATGAAGCTCAAGAAGAACGAAGACCAAAGTGTGGCAAATTGTTGTGAAATCTCTTTACTAGAGTCAAGTTCCCTTCTTCCTGCCACCTTTTCTTTCTTCCCCTCTGCATGAGATTTCTGGGGAAATCTCCATTTCTTTGGGGTCTGTTGTTTCAATACTTTGATAACCAGATTGTCTCTTTAGAATATCTTCATTTTTACCAAGCCTGTTAACAGTTCCTCATTTTCTATTTTAAAATTTCAATCTTGAAGTGGAATATATTTATGTCTAAAACAAATATAATAAAGAGAATGCAAATAGGAACCAGAGTTAGAACACATTTAAAAAATATGACTCATACCTTGATCCAGCTTACATTCTTGAAAAAAAAAGAAAAAGAAAACCACTTTAGATGGAGAAAAGGTAAAATACTTATTATTTCAGTTGTGGGAAATGTTTTAGAAAATTAGAGGGAAAAGAATTAAAATAGCATTTTGCAAAAAGATTTTCAGCATGCCACCAAACAAATGCCCTTGGAATACGAAGAGCATGGCAGCAATTTCAAAGATCAACTGCTTCAAAACATTGAAAAGCTCAATGTACTTTCCTGTCATGTCACATGAGTCATGTAGTATAAGGGATATTGCCCAATTAATAACTTGGGTACATGTCATCTGCAATGACTTACTGATTTTTTAAAAATCGTGTCAATTAGTGATCTAACAATCCAACTTATGGCATAGAAAGTTTGAATAGTTTCCATTTCTCAAATGAAGATTTCAGCTAGATTGAACAAAATTAGTTTCTATTATGACACAATGTTCTGCTATTTAACTTTGAAAATAAGGATTTATTGTCTTTTTTTAAGCAAAGACTGATGTTTCCCTTATTACTTTGTTCTGCTGCATAATACATATTGAAAATATTTGTGCTCAGGTTTCTGAAGCAAACATAGGGAAAGAGTCATGGATATAGTTATTAAAATTGTTCTGTACACATGCAAATGCTGTGAGTCATTGCCAGTTTATGAATCTGTTAACAGAAATAGAAGACAATGATCGGCTGTTCTCTGCTAGTGCTTATTGACTGAGCTGTAGAGGAGCTTTGCAAAGATTTATTGTACAGTACTTTTAAATCAAATTCAAGCTATCCTCTAAGCAGAAGCCAAATATCCAATAATCAAGGACAAAAAATGTAGTGACATTTACATTTTTCATTGATATCACTCTGCACATGAATAAATTCAGCTTTTTGTTCTAGCTTTATAGAGATATAATTCACACAACATACAATTAAGCCATTTAAAGAGCACAGTTAAATGGCTTTTTAACATAGTTAGGCAATTAGGTAATCATCCACAATCCAATTTTCAAAAATTTTCACCATCCCAAAACAAACAGCTATACATGTCGATGATCCCTCTCAATTGCCACCCTAACCATCCTCTTTTTGATATTTGCTGGCAGCCACAAAGTTAGTTTTGGTTTCTATGAATTTTTTGGTTGTGAAAATTTTATATAAATGGAATCATCCAATGAACAGACTCTGGTATAGATTTCTCTTGATGACCTTAATGTGTTTATGGTTGCAGAATGAATAAGTACTCCATCCCTTTATTACTGAGTAATAATAACAACCTATTTTATAGATTTACCATATTCTCTGTCTGTATTTATCAGTGGATAATATTTTTGTGATTTCTACTTTGAAGCTTGTTCTAGTATCATTTCTATTGCTATGATAAAACACACTGATCCAAAGGGAAAAAGAATTTTTTTAAGTTACTTTATTTATTTACATTCCAGTCATCCCCTCGCTACTCCCCCACCCCCTCAACTTCGGTCCTGCCTCTCACA
This sequence comes from Montemys delectorum, assembly GCA_019843815.1. Taxonomy (NCBI): domain Eukaryota; kingdom Metazoa; phylum Chordata; class Mammalia; order Rodentia; family Muridae; genus Montemys; species Montemys delectorum. The sequence goes on along the minus strand of JADRCD010075622.1, from coordinate 6,380 downwards.
GTTTCTTATCCCATTCTTCCCCCTTACCTCTGACAGGGTACTACCCCGCATACCAGGCCTCCCCCTTCCCTGGGGCCTGAAGTCTCTGGAGGATTAAGCACATCTTCTCCCACTGAGGATAGACCAGACAGTCCTCTGCTACATTATGAGCCAGGGGACAGACCAGCCCATGTATGTTCCTGGTTAGTGGCTCAGTCTCTGGGAGCTCCCTGAGATCTGGGTTAGTTGAGTCTGCTGGTCTTCTGTGGGGTTGCTGTCCCTTTCAGCTTCTTCAATCCTTCCTCTAATTCCTCCATAGAGGTCCCCAACTTCAGCCCAGTGGTTGGGAGTAATCATCTGCCTCTGTCTCAGTCAGCTGCTTGTTGGGCCTCTCAGAGGAAAGCCTTGCCAGGCTCCTGTCTGTAAGCACATCATAGCATCAGTAATTGTGTCAAGCCTTAATGCCCACCCCACCATGAGATGGAGCTAGAAAATATCATCCTGGGTGAGGTAACTCAAATCCCAAAGGACATGCATGATATGTACTTACTGATAAGTAGGTATTGGCTAAAAGGTATAGAACACCTAGGATGCAACCTACAGACTGTAAGAAGTATAACAAGCAGAAAGGCCCAAGTGAGGAGGCTTCAATCCCACTTAGAAGCAGGAAGGAAATAATCACAGGAAGCAGAGGGAGGGAAGGACCTGGGTGGGAGGGGGAGGGGGATGGGAAAAGGGGGACAAGATCAGATATGGATGGGACAGGAGAGAGGCCCAGAGGTCCAAGAGAATGAATGGAATTAAGAAGCTCTGGGGGTGAGAGGTAGGGGAACCCTCTAGAGGTAAGAGACTCTCAGGATTCATTGGGGGTGACCTTAACCAAACTGCCAACACTTGGCAGAAGGAACTCAAAGAGTCCACCACTAGTAGATAGACAGGGCCTCAAGTAGAGGGGCAGGGTTACTAAACGACAGTCAAAAATTCTGACCCAGAATCGTTCCTGTCTAAAAGAACTGCAGAGACAAAAATGGAAAAGAGACTGAAGGAAAGGCAGTTCAATGACCAGCCCAACTTGAGAACCATCCCATAGTGGGGATGGGGGAAACATGGCCTGACACTATTACTGATGCTATGATGTACTTACAGATGGAAAAATATTTATTTTAACTCACATTTCTTGGTTATAGTCTATCATAGTAGAAAAATCAAGACAGGAATTCAAGGCACCTAGTCATGTCACATCCAAAGTCAAAAGTAGAGAGGAATAAATGCATGCATACTTACTGATTAGCTTACTTTCTCTATTCATATTTAATTCAGGATCCAAATGCAGTGAATGCTGCCACCTACTTTATGGGTAGGTCTTTCCATATGAGATAATCAAGAAAATCACTTATAGACATGTATAGACCAACACTATCTAGACAGTCCCTCAGTGAGACTCTATTATGGGGATCTGACCAGAGATGATCACTCAGAGTTTATAGCCAATTGAAAGTTCATGTTATTCTAGTCTATCAAGTTGACAATTAAGCTAACTGTCACAGGGATATTATAAATAATACTGCTGTGAATATTTATATACAAGTTTTCATTTTTCATGTGTATTCTCTCATAATTGTTGGGTAATTTGGTATTTCTATATTCAATTTGTGAATTGTGAAAGTCTCTTGCAAATTGACATCATTTTACATCCTTACAATAATGCATCAGACCACCAATTTTCCATGTTCTTGCTGCAATGGGTATAAATTTGTATCACACTGTAATTATTATTTACCTTTCCTCAGTGGATAATAATGATACTGAAGAACAAACTCAACTTGAAGCTCCAAGGAAAAGAAAAACCTTGATCATATGCCAAACGAATATAGAATTTGTTGCAACTAGCTCTCTGATTCATGTTTTTGATTGAAGATATGATCTCTCACCTTCCTGCTCTAGCTGCCTGCTGCCACATCGTCCTCACAATGATGAACTCTCCTTCCGGAACTGTAAGAACAAATGGACTATTCTTTCTATAAGTTGCTTCTGGTCATGGTACAAAGAAGTAACAATTAAAGAAGTTACAGAAGTAACTATCAGTATTAGAGAGTGGACTCTGGGTAAACAAACCAAACCATGGTTTGTTTACTTTTGTTGTTGTTGTTGTTGTTGTTGTTTGAGGAATGTAAAAGACTTCAGAACCTTGGGATAGGAAGCAGTTGGATGGTGTGAGCAGAACTTATAAAGAGATATTCTAGTAGGGTCCTAAAAGTCAGTAGTGCTGTGAGGAGGATCAGATCAAGAAGTTTCAGAGGGAACCAATGTTAGAAAGTGAGCTAGAGGCCATTCCTGTGATATTTACAGAGAATCTGGCTACCTTCTACTGGTGTCCTAGGAACTTACGTAAGGCTAAATTGAAAAAGTAATGTACTACTTTATTTGTGGAAGAGTTCAAGGCAACATGACACTGAATATGTACCATAGTTATTAGCAATAATACTTATGGAGATTTATAATGAAAAAGAGCACTAGTGAGTCAGCAATACAAAATGTACACTTTGAAGAGAAAAAGAACACTAGGAAGCTTAATGTTGTTGCTAAGGCTTATGCTGGAAAAGAGGCTGTGATTAAGCACAATTAAGGAGAAGGCTCCTGATCTGTCTGTACTGGAGCAATACAAAGGGTATCCTTAGGCAAGATGCTGTTCAGCTATGCTTTCAACTTGTGAAAGGACAGAGCCTGAGGAGTTTTCTGTTACTAAAAAGCAACTATATGCAAAACCTTCTACCAATGTGGTTCATCCTAAGGTGGTAGTTGAACTTGGCAGTGCCAACCACATGGTACTAGTTTTAAATGCATGAAACATGTGAGAATGAGGTCATGGATTCTTCTATGGTCTCAGAAAGCCATGACTATCACTGAGGCCAGGGAGCTTGTGGCATGGGAATCCCTGTATGAAATCCCCCAGAGGTTATTGTGTGAAATTATAAAAGTGAAGTCTGAATTACAGTAAAGACCACAAAATGTTGGAGACATCAGATCTGTGAGACATCTGCCAAGAAGGCCTGCATATAGGAAGTGGATCCAGCCTAAGAGAGAGACTTATATTGCAGGCAGCAGAATAGAAGGGGCTGAACCATATGGGTCCCTTGAAATTAAAGTTTCACACACTATACATGTAGCCAGAGCTTTGGGTTCCAGTCTTACTTTAATCCAGTATTTCTTCCCTATATTTCATTTCCCTACTTTTGCAGTGATGTGCAAATCCCATGCCATGCATGTTAGAAGTATGTATTTTTTATGGAGGATCACATTTAAGAGACTGCCTTGAGTTTCAGAAAAGACTTGAGGCTTTTAAACAGTGCTGAGTCAGTTAAAGAACATAGGGACTTTTAAAGTTGGGCTAAATAAATTTGTGATATGGCCACAAATCTATAGGGGCCAGGGAGTGAAATGTGGTTGTTTGAATGAGAAGTGTTCCCCATAGGCTCAAGTATTTGTATACTGGGTTCCTAGTTCATGGCACTATTTGGAAGGGAATACAATTTTGCTGAATGAAGTATAATATTTGGGGTCACTTTTGAGAATTCATAGCCTTGCCCCGCTTCCAGTCTACTTCCTGCTTCATATTTGTGGTTTAAGATACGATCTTTGAGTTTCTTGCTCTGGTTGCCTGCTCCCCTATGCCTTCTTAGTCACTGTAGACCCTACCTCTGGAACCACAAGCCCAAATACAATTTTCATTCTATTTAAAGCACGTTGTAATTAAAATATTTTCAGATTATACATCACTAATAATGATTTTAATCACTTTTCTAACATAGAGCACTATGTAAAGGGTTTGATTATAACAAAAACCATTATGTAAGTTGACTATAAAAAATCTGCTGGAAATTTTGGAAGAACTCGTTTTTTATTTTAATAAGATTTGTTTTTCAATTTTGAACTGATTAATCATGCTGCATTGACATAAGATTTTGTGAATTTACTTAACTTAGACAGATTTATTTTTTAAACTGATGTGCCTTTTATTCAAAGTCAATTCAATTCTAAAAGCAGAAAGCCCAGTTTGTCAATGTGCATGTAAATATTAAGGAGAGATGACTTTTTAAAAATTTGGTTCATATATTGGAGAAGTTTTCAGTATGTTTAGAACAAATTGAGTATAACTTTTTCAAATGAAAATTAGATGAAATCTAAATTCAGATAAAGCATGCCCAGTGACAACTCAGTCCACTAGTTGAGAACTGCCATAAGTTAAAAGACTATCAGTTTTCAAAGACCCTGATGATATATTGAAACATTTGGTTATAGTGGGCCAAATAAGTTATGCTATTGAAATGAGTAATACCCTGTTTCTTTTTCTCTTCATCATTATTAAGTTCAGCATTTGTTCTATATAGCCAAAATACAAGGGTCAAAACTTTGTGTAGAAAGAACTATTATGAACAGGAAACAAGAAAGCAAACTTATTAGGAACTCTATAAAAATTGGTTCTTGTCCTCTGATTCAGTTTACTTAGTTCTAGAATAGCACTAAACACAGAGAGGCTCGCAACAACTAGAAGAGGGCAGAACTTAGACCAATCGAAGATAATTGAAGACCAGGTTCAGCTGCTATGTTTGGGGATTTTGAAAATTCCCAGTCATCTATATTTTCAACTCTCTAGGATGTCTGATAATAGTTAAGCTGTGCAGGTGATTATTGAAGCAAATTATTTTAAGCAAGTGAGGAACACAAATAACCAACATGTGTGATTATTTGTACTTTGCAGCCAGCAGGATATAACTAAAGGATTGAATGGATTAACACTTTCCACAAATAGTAAATTAGAAATGTTGGCACAGAACTAACTTGTTAAATGGAAGATTATGAAACAGGTACAAATAATTATACTTTTTGTATGATGTACATATACTAGTTTTAAGCATTATTTTAACATGCAAATAGATATATGCATAGATATATGTACATATGCACATGGCATGGTATATATTGCATATCAACAATATTAACAATGGCTATTATGGAATACAGAATTATAGGTAAAATTTGGTCTTTGCTTTTCACTTGACTATTTTATAAATTATCTACAATGAATATATACTCCTTTTATACTAAGAAAAAACATCTTTCAAAAAGTAATCTGAAAGCCTCCTACCAGTGTAATTGAAAGCAGCAATCTTCTGAACAGAGCATAACCAGAAGTGAAAGAAATTACAAAGAATAAACAATCATCACCTCTCCTCCACACACACAGCTCAGATATGAAATGGCCTTCCAATAAATTAAGTCTCAGATTCTGCAGAAGCCGCTTTGGGCTCAGCAGAAAAGTGCAAATTTTCTCTTTTGTATTGAATTTAAGATGTCCAATCCCAGACTCACTGCAGCTGGTAATACCATGCACTTCTACCCTCACTTAGGATGTGGCAAATCATCCCACACACACATACACACATTGTTTCTGCTTTGGAGAACTCCTGAATACTCCATTAATGAGTCAGAACTTCGTGCTTCTTTTGTACATTGCTCTTATTCTTGGATAATAGAATGAATTTATTTGCAGGAACAAAATATACAGAAAATGTTTTAAAGTCAAAGGCAGCATGTGAACTTTAAGGTAAATGTCTGGCAACTTTAAATTCCCATGAGCAACTATACACTGAAGAACTTTTCTCAAGAGACCTTCATGGCTATAAAGTTGTTCTTTCCCTGCTCTGAAACCATTCTGTCCTATTCTGCTCTGAGACAGCAATAGATGAGACTTGGCCACTATATTCCCACTGAGCCAGCTGTTTTCAGGGAATAGAAGGAAGACTGTGAGGACAGAATAGAAAGCACCATCTTATCAAAGTCTTTTTCCTCTTAGAGGTGACATTTATTTCTATGGTGATATACCCACCTGCTGATTATCAATCTCCTCATCCTCCTCCTCCCACCCCTGTCCTCATCTTCATTACCATCACTGTTAAACATCTCAACTTCTTCCTTGTGCCCCAGCCCCTACCAACCTTGGGAGAGCAGTATCTTCTCTCAATTGCAACCTGATTTGCCTTGTCTCTATTTTATTTTTTGGAATCTTCAATACCTTACTAGCAAGCCATTCTATTGTGCTTCTTCTTTTGAAACTGCCAATGTGCTTCTTGTCTCCTGACCAGACAATTCAATCTCCAAAAGGTAAAGGGCACATTATTAAGAGGACATACCAAACAAATAGAGTCTGTTCTAACAGTTGAAGTTGGAGTTGAACAAATCATACAGCACAAAACAGGTGTGTTTACAATGCACACACACAACATATTACCAAGACCAGCTTAACAGACATTTTAAGACTGTCATGCCTCTGTGGCAAGAGTCATGCAGTTAGTTGAAGAAACCTTTGAGAAAGAAAGGAATTTTCTGAGATAAGTGGCTCA
>JADRCD010075619.1:12541-22960 GCA_019843815.1 Montemys delectorum | reverse complement strand
TACCAAGAAGAACTCTCTATTCTGACCATCTATGCTCCTAATGCAAGGGCACCCACATTCACAAAAGAAACTTTACTAAAGCTCAAAACACACATTGCAGTGCACACAATAATAGTGGGAGACTTCAACACTCCATTCTCAGCAATGGACAGATTATGGAAACAGAAACTAAACAGCCATACTGTGAAACTAACAGAAGTTGAAACAAATGGATTTAACAGATATCTAAAAAACATTTTATCCTAAAACAAAAGGATATACCTTCTTCTCAGCACCTCATGGTAATTTCTCCAAAATTGACCATATAACTGGTCACAAAACAGGCCTCAAAAGATACAAGAAGATTGAAATAATTCCTTGCATCCTATCAGATCATCATGAACTAAGGCTTCTCCTCAATAACAACATAAACAGTAGAAAGCTCACATACACGTGGAAGCTTAAGAACACTCTACTCAATGATAACTTGGTCAAGGAAGAAATAAAGAAAGAAATTGAAGACTTTCTAGAGTTCAATGAAAATGAAGCCACAACAAACCCAAACTTATAGGACACAATGAGAGCAATCTTAGAGGAAAACTCATAGCTCTGAGTGCCTCCAAAAAGAAACTGAAGAGAACATACACTAGCAGTTTGATAGCACATTTGAAAGCTCTAGAACAAAAAGAAGCAAATTCACCCAAGAGGAGTTGAAGGCAAGCATATAATGAAACTCAGGGCTGAAGTAAAAATAAAATGGAAACAAAAAGAACTATACAAAGAATCAACAAAACCAGGAGATGTTTCTCTGAGAAAATCAACAAAATAGATAAACCTTTAGCCAGACTAACTACAGGGCACAGCGACAGTATTCTAATTAATGGAATCAGAAAAGAAAATGGAGACATAACAAGAGAAACTGAGGAAATCCAAAAAATCATGAGATCCTATTACAAAAGCCTATACTCAACAAAACTGGAAAATCTGAATGAAATGGACAATTTTTTAGACAAATACCAGGTACCAAATATAAATCAAGATCAGATAAATGATCTAAACGGTCCCGTATCTGCTAACAACATAGAAACAGTCATTAATAGTCTCTCAACCAAAAAAAGTCCAGGACCAGATGGGTTTAGTGCAGAGTTCTATCAGACCTTCAAAGAAGACCTAATACCAATACTCCTCAAAATATTCCACAAAATAGAAACAGAAAGTACTCTACCCAATTTGTTCTATGAAGCCAATATTACTCTGATACCTAAACCACACAAAGATCTAACAAAGAAAGAAAATTTCAGACCAAACTCCCTTATGAACATTGATGCAAAAATACTCAATTAAATTTTCACAAACTGAATCCAAGTAAACATAAAAATGATCATTGACCATGATCAAGTAGGCTTCATCTCAGGGATGCTGAGATGGTTCAGTATAAGAAAATCAATCAATGTTATCCTCTACATAAACAAACCCAAAGGAAAAAAACCATATGATCCAAAAAACAATCATCATAGATGGATTTGTTTTTTTGGGGGGAAACTGGGAAAGGAGAAATTGACATGTAAATAAAGAAAATACCTAATAAAAAATAAAAAAATTAAATTAAATCATTAAAAATAATAATTGGAAATGTTACCTTTGTAAAAAAAAACATGATCATTTTATTAGATTTGGAAAAATCCTTTGACAAAATACAGTACCTATTTATGTTAAAAGTATTAGAGAGATCAAGAATTCAAGGTGCATACATAAATGTAATGAAAGTAATATACAGCAAACCAATTGGCAATATCAAACTAAATGGGTAGAAACTCAAAGCAATCACATTAAAATCAAGAACTAGACAGGCTGCTCACTCTGTCCCTACCTATTCATATAGTACTCGAAGTTCTAGCCAGAGCAATTAGACAACAAAAAGAGATCAATGGGATAAGAACTGGGAAGGAGGAATTCAAGTTATCACCATTGCAGATAATATGATAATATATATGTGACCCCTAAAATTATACCAGAAAGCTACTACACCTGATAAACAACTTCAGCAAAGTGGCTGGGTATAAAATTAAGTGAAACAAATCATTAGCCTTCCTGTACTCAAAGCATAAAAAGAATGATAAAGAAATTAGAGAAACGACACCCTTCAAAATAGTCACAAACACTATAAAATATCTTGGTGTGACTCTAACCAAACAACTGAAAGATCTGTATGACAAGAACTTCAAGTCTCTGAGGAAAGAACTCGAAGACCTCAGAAGATGGAAAGGTCTGCCATGCTCATGGATTGGTCAGATTAATATAGTAAAAATGGCCATCTTGCTGTAAGCAATCTACAGATTCAATGCAAGCACCATCAAAATTCTAAGTGAATTCTTCATAGAGTTAGAAAAGGCAATTCTCAAATTCATTTGGAATAACAAAAAATCTAGGGTAGAAAAAACTATTGTCAACAATAAAGGACATCTGGGGGAATCACCATCCTTGTCCTCAAGCTGTACTATAGAGCAATAGTGATAAAAACTGCATGGTATTGATACAGAAATAGGCAAATAGATCAATGGAATAGAATTGAAGTCCCAATGTCAGGAGCCATAATGGGACAAGGTAATAACTAGCAGGTGATAGTTCTGAGATGTCCTGTTTCTGATTATTATATAATCTGTGTCAGGTTTGCTGAGGCTGTTCCCCTCTCCTGTACCTCAAGATGAACCAACAATAAAGAAGAACCCATGCTGGAGTTGGCTTCGGTCATTACTTATGGTATCTTGAACAGGGACTTCTTGAGATAAGCCCCCGAAAAATTCCGTGGTGTATCTCAGAAGAGCTAGGAGTCTAGAGTAGGATCTAGCTGGCCCTCTGATTAGTGAAAATCAGTTCAGAACAGGCAAGTAATCTGAATATCTGTGGCCTGAGAGAAGAAATCCAGCTTGAAAGAAAGAAATCTCAGGGTTAAAAAGGAGGCAAATCTGCACCCCTATCCCTTAGCCTGAAAGAATGCACCCAATTGTTCTCTGTTAAATATTTAGCTCTTAGAATTAAAGCTGTGTGTTCGGCCTGAAAGAAGGAATCTAGTAGGTTATTGATAAATAGATAGCTGCCAGTTGCTTATAGTAGGGGTTTTATTAGCTAGTATTAAGCAGTGGCCTGCTATCTGGTATTGATCCTGCTAAAGTTTAAATAGTTTGTAGCTATCAGCAGAGATTCCAGCAACTACTGCTAGCACCAACATGAGTCAGAACTCATGGCTCCAGCTGCATATGTAGCAGGATGGGACAAAGTAAATCTAGAGACAGAGAGTTCTTTAGAGATATTATTAAGCATACTCTTAAAGAAAAAGACATTGAGTTTAGAATTAGCTAGCTGACTGACTTTCTTCACTTTATACAAACTTTCAGTACTTGATTTCCAAGAAGGACAACTTTAAATGTGGATACATGGGAAAAAATTGGATTAGATATTAAAAACTCATTTACAGAGAATGGAAGATTAGGCATGTCCCTCACAGCATTTGCTATTTGGAATGTTCTTAGAAAGGCATTGGCTGACAACAAAAAGGCTGTATGTGCTCAGGAGATAGTAGACTTACCTCCTTGTGCGGGGACTCCATTTGTACAGTCTTGGTTAGGATCTAAGAATAATGTTTACTCCTCAACAGAAAAGTCTGAGAAAAGTACCTCACAAGAGGGTAGTGTTGAATCAGAAGAAGAAAAATCAATCTCAGAGGAGGAATCTGACTCAGAAATTAACAAAGTATCATAAATATAAGTGACCTACCATGAAGCATTTAAATATGTCATTCCATAAGATCCCTTGAAATACATTAAAACAAAACAAAACAAAACAAAACAAAGGGGCATACCAGATTTACTACTGGTGCACTCCAAACTCAGCAATGGGATAAATTGTTAGGCTGTTTCCCAGTGAGTATGGAGAATAACAAAGAGAATAAGGATCACTTACAGAAACCCTTGTCATTTCAATTGTGTATGACTCCTCATGCTTGGTTTAAAATAGCTAGAGCTTATCTAACTAAAGTTAAATTTTTACTGTGGATTGATCTATATGAGAACTTGGCTCAAAAGAGTTATCTAAGATGTCTGAAAAAGAGAATGAAAGGGTTAACATATGAAATATTTATGGGTACAGGGTAGTGGAGGGGGAGGGAAAAAGGGAGTTAGGTGCAGAAATAGGAAGGAACAGGAGAGAAATACAAATGGTCAGGAAATTGCATAGAAATATGTAGCAAGGAGTGATGAGAAACTGGGTAGCCACTAGAAAGTCCCAAATGCCAGGGAAGGAAGAGGCTCCCAGGATATATTAGACATATACCCAAAAGATTCTCCAACATACAACAAGGACACATGCTCTACTATATTCATAGAAGCCTTATTTATAATAGCCAGAAGCTGGAAACAACTCAGATATCCCCTAACAGAAGAATAGATACAGAAAAATGCGATATATAAATAGGTAGCCATTTAAAAATCCCAATATATACACACACACACAATGGAGTATTATGTAGTGATTAAAAACAATGACTTCATGAAATTTGCAGGAAAATTGATGGAAGTAGAAAATATCAGCCTGAGTGAGGGAACCCAGACACAAAAGATCACACATGGTACGTGCTCACTAATAAGTAGATACTGACCCAAAAGTTCACAATGTGTATAATACAACCTATAGACCATATGGAGCATACAAGAAAGGAAGATCAGGGGGTGGATGTTTCAGTCCTGCATTGAGCAGGGAACAAGATGATTGTAGGAGATGGATGGAGAGGGGGACAGGGATAGAGAAAGGAGGAGGAAGAAATAAGGGTGGTAGTACAGGAATCTGGAGGAGACGTGAGAGAGGTACAGGGGATCAGGAAATCAAATAAAAATATATAGTAGCGGGGATGAGGAACTGGGGATAGCCACTGGAGTGTCGTAGACACCAGAGAAATGTGAGGCTCCCAGGACCCAATGGAACTGACTTTAGCAGTAATATGTAGAGAAAGGGGAGATAGAACCTGTGGAAAGTACCTCCAGTAGATAGGCACTGTCTCTGGTCAAGGGATGGAGCCACCTACCCATCTCTAAGTTTTGTTGTTGTTATTTTTGGTTTGTTTGTTTGTTTGTTTTAACCCAGAAATGTTCCTGTTAAAAGGAAGAACATGGACAAAAAATGGAGCAGAAATTGAAGGAAGGGCCAACCGAGGAGCAGAGCCACCTGGGGATCCATCATGTCTGCAGACACCAAACCCAATACTGTTGCCTTGGTCAAGAGGAGATTGCAGACAGGAACCAAGTGTGGCAGTTGCTGAGGAGGTTCAGCCAGCAACTGACCAAAGCAGAGGCGGATGCTTGGAGCTAACTATTAGATTGAACTCAGGGAACCTGGTGGGGGATCTGGCAGAAGGACTGGAGGAATGGAGGAGGATTGCAATTCATTGGAACAACATAGTCTGGCCTGACTACCCAGTTCTCCCAGAGACTAGACCACCAACCAAGGAGTATATCTAAAGGTATCTTTGACTCCAGATATATATGTTACAGATGATGACCTTGCCTAACAGCAACAGGAGTTCAGGCCCTTGGTCCCAGGGAGGTTTGATGCCCCAGAGTAGGGAGATGCTGGAGCGATGGGGTAGGAGAGTGTGGGTGGGTGGAGGGGAGCACTCTCATAGAGGCAAAAGGGAGGGGTGAGGGATGATGTGGTATGGGGGCATGAAGGAGGGGGTAACTGGGAAGTGGGATATCATTTGAGATGTAAATGAATGGAATGATTAATAGAAATAAGATAAAAAATTAAAAGAAAAGAAATGAGCCTAGATTAAACCAACAGGAAGCCCAGCCAACATATACAATCATGCTGTGTAGAGCATATGATTCCTTTTTAACGTCACTACGTTTGCCAGTGATTTTCAAGATGATGTATAATGGCTTTAATGGGAATGCTTCATAACCAACATTTGAAACTTGGGTCTCTTGCTGGCTACACTATTTGTGGAGATTATAGGTAGGTATAGCATTGCTGGAGAAAATACATCACTGAGGGTTAACTTTGAGAGTTTATATCCTTATCCAATTTCCAGTTTGCCTTCTCTGTTTTATGTTTGCAGTTGAAGACATGATCTATCAGTCTCATGTTCCTACTATCATGTCTGATTCTTGTAGAGTTGTGGGTCCTACAGGGCTTAGCTGCTTGGGGAAGCAGGATGCAGGAAGTGACCGTGCTTACCCTACACTGTCACTGGGCAGATGTTGGGCTGTAGTGAAACTCTGGAAACTGATCTGAGGGTAAGAAAGCACAGTCTGAGTATGGGAAAGCCAGAGCTATTTCAGGGATCCCTGGTCCTGGAAGTAGGCCAGACCATCTGGTTCTCTGGATCTCAGACATCCAGCAGTTTCTGAAGCCTTGGAAGAGCTGAGAATGGAGTAGGGGCCTGCAGGCTGGATCTATCCCAGGGCCAGTGGAGATTAGGGTGGAACTCTAGCTGCTTCCACAGGGAGAATCTTTGGAGTGAGGCATTCTATAGGAGATTAGATGGCAGCTCTGTAGGCAAAGGCCTTCTCCATGGTTCCCCATGGTGAATCCCAATGGAAAGAGGTAGTCTATAGTTTTAAGGTATTTATTGTCATGTAGGAAAGTGGATGTGTAAAACCATTACCCACTTCTCATCGTGGGACTGAGGTTAAATATCTTTTGCAGAGAGGAATGTCTGGGAAAGAAAGCTTTTTGGTTAAGTTCTCCAGACCTCTAGGTATCTCATTAAAATGGACATCTGCCTTGAGCTTATGTGACCACAGGTCATGCCCTCTATATGTGGAGGGGCTTGAGGCATTGACCTTTTTTGACTGATGACCACAAATCTATGAGGGGGCTATGGCTATTGACAGGGGCCTGGAGCCTGGGAACAAGCAAAATGCTTAACATCCCTTCACATCTTTGGGGCTTTGAGACTTAGCTCAACCAGGGACCAAGCTACCCTTTACAGCCTCACAGACTCCTACATTATTTTTCCCTACCATGATGGGAACTCAATTTGGATTATGATCCTAGAAAAATAACTTAATAGCCAAAAATACCCATAATACCTTGTGAAACTCGAACATTTCTACAAAAGTACCCCTTGTTACTTTCCATGCAATGTTTTCATACTGCTCAATAAGAATGATGCAAAGCCCTTTGTGAGAAAATTCAAATCAAGGATTGCTCTTGGTTCAATCACACGAAGAAGTAGTGCTTTGCTTTCTTTCCATAATGGGACAGCATTGCATCATTGGTAACTCTGAGTTTATTATTAATATATTTAAAGTACTGCATACTATGTGAATTTTTTTCTAAATACAGTGATCAAATCTGTATTTTAAAGGATAATTCTAGTTACATTATAGACCAATAGCTATGTAAGTAAGAGAAAGATAATAAAATACATGTAAAAGATATTAGGCCCAGAGTGAGAGTAGTGTATTTGATTTATCTTCAGTTGGTTTAGTCTGTTTTAAAAAATAATGGAAGGCAATGAGATGTGCTTATAATGTTTTACAGACAAGAAATAACATGCTTTGTAATTTAATAAATTAGTTCCATTTCCCTTCCAATTAGTTCACATACCTAACTACAAGGAATGTAGCATATAAGCCCATGTTTTCTATATAAATTGTCTTCAAAGACAAACTGTAAGCACCCTTCATGGTAGATATATTTCACAGAAAGACAGGAAGTATTTGATACATTTCCCCCATGCATTTTATAGTCTCATGTTATTGCAAATGTCCTTTGAGAGCTCTGATGCTTGTATGTATAAATATAATTACTGTATAATAGTGAATTAGTCATAAAGTAACTAAAAATCTTGAAATAAATTAGTAATTTAACAGGGAATATAATAAAAGGAACCTATTAGTACAGTATAGGTTAAAGTTCTATCATTATGAATAAAATTATAATTCCTGAAAATATCCAAATTCAAGTTTAAATTCTAATTCCTCCATCATTAACTTTGTAAGTTTCACTATCTTCAACTTTTCACCATGATTTTTGGCAACTCATCTTCAGGACAATATTTGAAATATTCAAAATACATTGTATACAATATTGAAAACTGTATCTGAAAAATGTGTATTGCTATGTAAGATAGTTTTCTTTGCTTAGGGAGTGGCACTATTCAGAGGTGTTTCTTTGTTAGAGTATGTGTGGCCTTGTTGGAATAGATATGTCACTGTGGGTGTGAGCTTTAATACCCTCATCCTAGCTGCCTGGAAGCCAGTCTTCTCTTAGAGGCCTTCAGATGAAGATGTAGAACTGTCAGCTCCTCCTGTACCATCCCAGCCTATATGCTAACATGTTCCTGCCTTGATGATACCAGACTGAACCTCTGAACCTGTAAGACAGCTCCAATTAAATCTTATTCTTATAAGAGTTGCCTTGGTCATGGTGTCCACAGCAATAAACCCCCAAGATACTATGTAAGTCATTTATTCACAATCTTCTTGAATATTCTTTTTATATAGTGAAGACTCCAAGATACAGTAAAGAAATATTGTTTTAAGATATAAAAATATTCCAACTTTGGGTCATTTTCCACATTTTAATTGCTTCAAGATAAAATGCATTACTTTCCTTCTGAAAGCAATTTGCCACATAAACAAGGGAAAGAAATGACTATAATTGACATATCTCTTTGAAAGCTTTTATAAAAATTTCTACAAAGTTATATAATGTGTTATATTTTGTTCATTGTTGCTTTGTTCTATAATTTTACTTTCCTTTGTTTCAAGAACTCCTTTGTGTTAACATGTAAACTACATTTTTAGAATAAATACCAACATGAACTGAAAGATATACTTAATGAAATGCTTTTTAAAGATATTTTTCACCTTCTTCTTTTGATATTAAATTTAGATGCCTGATCTAGAATTCCAAGACTCAACACAGACTTTATTTTGAAAATAGTAATAGTTGTTACAAATGATGCAGTTCAATGTGTAAATATCTACTGGTGATAATACATTATTTCTTTCTATTTGAAGTCCCATTAGATCCCTCTATGGACTTCATACAAAAGGCCATTTAAAATCAATACTGTCCTTCAAATTTGGCTTTTTAAATTTAACATTCTTTGCTATCAGCAGAGTTAATTTGATCTCAAATAACAGTTCCCTGTAGTAAAACAGTATCTTCTGTTGAATTCTTTTGCATCAAGTTTTTCAATAACTGTTATGACTGTCAGAGCATCAAAAACCATAGTATTCAAATACTTCTATATATTCTTAATTTATTTGGTGCTATATTATGTATGGGCAGGACTTACAATTGATAGTGATAATATCTATAGAAATTTCTACACAGATGTACATATTGACTTTCTCCCTTTCTCTTTTTTTAAGGAAATTTATTTATTTAAAGCACATATCTGGTTATGCCATGACTAACATAAACACCATAATTTTTTATGCTCTCAGCTATGTTACTGCCATGACCTTTACCAAAAGTAAGAATGAGTGAAGTCTATTCAGAAGGAGAAAGCAAACACCTTCATGACAGAAATACCAGGAGAGAATAGGAATGGAGAGAAAATAGCACAACATAATAAATGTTACTGCACATGACAAAGATATAGCCAATATTGTATACCTATCATTGTAGAGGAAAATATTATTCAAGTTACCAAGTGAGAAATGTAATCAAGTCTTACACAACTAAGAAGCCTGAGAAACAGAACAATAACCACATTGGTAAGCTAACCTAAAAAGTTTAATTGTGACAGATATATGTTGATTTAAACAAGGAGCTATCTCAATAGACGGAAAGGTCTGCTCAGTGTTAGAAACCTCATTCCTGGTACTGAAAAACTTACCAAGTATCTATGACTGGAAATCTCATAAACATTAGAGGAAATCATAAATTACATTAATCTAAAGAAATATTATTTCTAACTATATACTAAGTAGTTATGATCATACCCACAAATAAGTGTAGCTTTCATCCGTCATCAAATAAGCCTCCTCCTGCTCTTTCTCCTCCTCCTGCTCCTGCTCACAGATTACTGAGACTGCTGCTGTTACAGTTTCTTTTCCATGTGACAGAGAAATTGAATAGAAACAAACAATTTAGAGCGATGAAGAAAAAGATAGAAACCAAATGACAGTCTATTAGGTGGGATAAAATACTATCAACAACTTATCTGTTAAAGTTATCTGTTAGAGGATATCAAAGTGGCTATCATTTGATAATGGGCTGAATTAAAATGAGCTGAATATGACTAATCACTTAGAAAATGCTGATAAGAATGTATTATCTCATACTATGATGGTTACACAAATTGAAAATAACATGTCAAAGCTTGAAATAAGTGTAAATAAAACACTTGTACTAAATAGGAAGAATGTAGATTGTTGTAGCAACTAAGGAAAATCTGGGAAATTCATCAAAACAATAAATTTGGAA
>JADRCD010075619.1:0-12441 GCA_019843815.1 Montemys delectorum | reverse complement strand
TGATTCTTGATAGATAAATTTAAAAAATGTTAAAACTACATGACTAACTACTAGTCTTCAACATTTAAGAAAAGGAAATTAATAAATTATGAAAGCATAAATGAAATTAGAGTAGATTTATTAAGCAAAAAGGATATAAAAAGCATAAATACTCCATTATGTATCATTTATGACATATTTATATTAGTTTATAAAATAATAGTTATTAGAAGTGAGGTACTGGAGAAAAGGGGAAGGAAGTGTGAGCAAAGCAATGCATAATTTCACTTATGTAGTAAAATGATTAGGTTTACAGGGAATATAAATAATAAAATAAAACTAATATATTGCATATTTAAAACTTTCTATGAATATAGATGGAATTTTTAGTGTTCACAACAATAAATTAATAATAAGAACTATAGACGCTTAGAGGAATGTTTTAGAAATGTTAAGTTTATTTATAATTCTGTACATGGTTCAGGTTTTGGTTTGTGATGGGAGAGAGAGAGAGAGAGCGAGAGAGAGAAAGGAGAGTCTTCCTTGAAAAGGTATCTTTGAAAAAACATATACTTTGATGTTATTCAACAAGGTACTCTCAAGTTTTGACAGGCTCTGGAACTATACAAGGAGAATACTTAAATTTCAGGTCATGTATAGTGTTTGAAATTATTTTTAGTAGCACAATAAATGCATTTAGTCTGATGTGTGAAATTTATTTTCATGTGGTTCAATAAATAATAGTAATACTCCACCCATGATCTCTACTTGCTTTCATCCCTGGATATTAGTCTACCTTCTGTTATAACAGGCCTGAAATTGTTCACTTCATAAAGGAAAGAGGCTTTTTTTGTATTTTTTTTTCTTTTTGAGACAGGGTTTCTCTGTGTAGCTTTGGCTGTCCTGGAACTCACTCTGTAGACTAGGCTGGCCTCGAACTCAGAAATCTGTCTGCCTCTGCCTCCCAAGTGCTGGGATTAAAGGCGTGCGCTACCACTGCCCCACACAAAGAGGCTTTTTTATGTCACAATTTAGATACTGAAAGTCTAACTTTACACAGCATCAGCAGACTGCTTTTTTTACTTCATTCCTTTAAACTGTAAGAAGAGTTGTATGCAGAAGCACTATTCATGTGGTTACCTAACTTAATAAAAACGTATTGTCTAAAGATCTAAAAAACTTTGCATAATATCTACTTTAATTTTTTTCATGAGAGGCACTCCTAACTCACCAAACAGCATTGTAAGTAGATTCCAAATCTTTGTTGTTGTTGTTTTAAGATTTATTTATTATTATATGTAAATACACTGTAGCTGTCTTCAGACACATCAGAAGAGGGCATCAGATCTCATTACAGATGTTTGTGAGCCTCCATGTGGTTGCTGGAATTTGAACTCAGGACCTTCATATGAGCAGTCAGTGCTGTTACCCACTGAGCCATCTCCCTAGCCTAGATTCCAACACTTATCCATTCTCTTTCATTATCATTATAATAGGGACTAGGTTTCCAGTGTACTAACTGTTTCTTGATCTCCTCCAAGTGATGTAACCCACCACATTGCATTTGTTCTCCTGGGATGTTACATACCAGGTTGACATCTTCAAGGTTTTAAGAATAATTGATGCTGTAGTTTCTACTAATATACCCTCTATCTATACCCTTCCCAAATATTAGGGGACAGGAACAATATTTGAAACTCATAAAATACAGGGACTTTGATATCTTATACATGTAATTCTAGCACTTGAAAGGTGGATACAGGTTTATGACAAGTTTCAGATATGTAGTATGTCTGAGACTACCGTGGGATACATGATCACCTCTGAAGAGGGCCTAAATATATACATAATGCATGCATACATACATATGTATATACACACATAATTTGAAAAATAAATAAGCAAGCAAATAAACAGTAAGAAATGAAATTTGTTCATGTCATG
Source organism: Montemys delectorum (assembly GCA_019843815.1). Classification (NCBI taxonomy): domain Eukaryota; kingdom Metazoa; phylum Chordata; class Mammalia; order Rodentia; family Muridae; genus Montemys; species Montemys delectorum. Next base: position 10,518 of record JADRCD010075619.1, on the reverse strand, counting down.
ATCATATGAGTACATGCTTTCGAAAATATCTGTCATTCTTAGGTATATTTACATTTTATAAGAGTTGTTTACTGTACAAAATAAGAAAATGGAGACAAAGTGATTTGAAACATCTAAAACATCACTATCCCTGAATCCTAGTTGTAAGTAAAAGAATCAAGTGCATAAGTAAGTGGGTCTTAGGTTTTAAAATATATATATTATCAAACTTAACCTACTGATCAATAAATTTTGAGAGGTATCAGAAAGAGTCTAAAAGAAAACACATAAACCTAAACCCAGAAGGAGACAGGAAGGGATATGCAGGGGATTTTTCATCTTTTGACATCATAATTATCTTGTGAATTTGTGGATGAATTTGTGTTAACTTACATGATTTTCTATTCTACATCCAGACTATCTACTTTGTGTATGTCAATTACTTCAAAATCTTAGGTGAATATTGCTAGTGATTAGCCTCTGCAATTTCCTTTTTGAGTTTCAAAAGGAGTCTGCAACCCTTAATTATTCACCTACATCAGGAAGACAAGGCAGGAATTATTGCCTTCACTGAACCAAAGAAATCGGAGAGGTCAAGCAGATCCTTGCAGCCCCCAAAGCAAGAAAATGACAAGATGAGTCAATACTTCCTTATTTCATCTCTATATTTAGACACTGACTTTTGAAAATTTCCTACTAAGAGAATGACAGGGTCTGCAACTGTATTGAGCCATATTATTCTACCTATCACTTACAGGAAGATGTTTTTGAAAATTAGATTTTGAAGAAACACAGAGATCACAGAGAGTTAAGGGCAGAGAATGATTTTTTCAGCTAGAAGAATAAGCTTTCATATTTCTTTGGAGAAACTGGGGCTGCAATAGAACTTTATAAAACATGGGCACTCAAGGCCAAGATAGACAACCACAGACCACAGGACCAGCTACCATGACAGCATCTGAGAAATGTTTCACATCACAAATATTGTTCCTCAGCATGTTGAACAATGAGATAGAATAACTCTTAAAAAAAGAAAAGAAAAGAAAAGAAAAAGGGAGGTGGGCTTATATGAGATTTCAGCTTTGACTCAATTCTTTCTGTTTGTGTGTGTGTGGTGTTTTTGAAATGAATCATTATTGAAAGGAGAAATAATTTACAGAGGGTCCACTGATTACATCTGTTTGTCATTTGATAAAAATAAATTAGCAAACATGTAGAAAGTTTGTGATAGTCATTTTTTTTAACTCATTTCATTGTTGTATCATTTACTTTGGACTCCTTTTGATGTAAATTATGTCACATTCAGGGAGCAACTCATGTCAAGGGGCACATAGTAGACATTTATATTGTTTTCTAATATAATTGCTGAAATAATTACTAAATGGATTGTTTTATATTGTTTTCCAGTGTACTCTATGTATATGTTTATGGTTGTATCAAAAACCCTTCCCACTCTACAATCCATAGTATGGAATACAGTGTCACCACTATTCACCCAACTTCATGCTCTTTTTCTTTAGAACCTATCCAGTTGATTTTGTTTTTCAACTAATTCTGGTAGTTTGTCCTTTTCTGAAGTATTAAAGGAACCTGATCTCCTCTCTGTCAGGAGCTATAAAATGGCAATTGCTTCTTGACTATGGATAGAATTTCACACATACTTGCCCCATTCTATACTATGATTTTATATGGCTTGATGTGTAGGTCTTATGTATGTTGCCATGATCATTGTTATTTCATATGTAATATTGTTTTGCTGTGTCTAAAAAAGATCATTTCCTTGTAATCATCAACTACCTCTATCACAATCTTTCCAACACCTCTTCACAGTTTTCCCTGAGCCTTGGAAGGATAAGGAGTGATGCAGATATACCAGTTAGAAATGTATACTCTAACCACTATTATTTTCTTCACAATGACTAGATCTGAGTCTCTGTGTTAATTTCCTTCTACCTAAAGAAGTGACATCTAAGATGAGAGTTGAGAAATATACTGATCTATGGGTATAACAATAAGTCATCAGGAGTAATTTAAATGCTATATTCATTAATCTAAATTAAAGTAATAAATTATTCTGTATGGCTTATGGCCTAGCTAGCCACAAGTTCTTTTCCACCTAATGAATTCCATATCATACCATGGACTTTATACTCAACCAGAATGTGGTTGGCTGATCTTCTAACATTCATATTACTATTGTGCCAATGGTAATATTTTGATGGTCCAGCTGTTATTTTAGCTCTCAGGATTCACAGATGGATATGGTTGATGATTACTTCTTATTCTCATCACTTATTTCATCATCTGGAAATTTATCTCTTCCTGGATGATGTGAATTTATGGAAAAATGTGTATGGAATGAAAAGGATAATAGTAGAGTCAAAATATTTTTCATGAAGAGCACAAATGGTCTGGGCATAGTAAAATGTCAAAAAACTAAACTCCAGAGAGTCTCTTACCTTCCAGGTCTCTGGTACATTCTGGAGGGTTCCCCTCAACCACCAATTTCCTGAAGTTGTCTGTTTCCATTCTTTCTGCTGGCACTTAGGGCTTCAGTCCTTACCCATCGCCCAATACCAGATCAGATTCCCCTTTCTCCACTACTCCCCACCCCCATCCACTTTCCCTCCTAGGTCCCTCCCTCCCTCCCCACTTGTGATTGCTTTCTTCTCTCTCCCAAGTGGGATTGAGGTGTCCTCACTTGGGCACTTCAACTTATTTACCTTTTCTGAGTTCTGTGGACTGTATCTTAGGTATTCTGTACTTTTTTTTCTCTTTTTTTGACTAATATCTACTTATTAGTACATACAATGAATGTCCTTTTGGGTCTGAGTTACCTCACTCAGGATGATATTTTCTAGTTCTATCCATTTGTCTGCAAAACTCAGGATGCCCTCATTCTTAATAACTGAGTAGTATTCCATTTACAAATTAATTTAGTTTTTATACTCCATATTCCATTCGCTACAGCCCACTTCCATCCTCAGACTGCTCCACATTGCACACCTCCTCCTCACTAACCCTGTCTCCCCATGGATGCCCCCACCTCCACCCCACTTGATCTTTAAACTCCCTGGGTCCTGCAGGTTGAGGGACCCTCCAGAAAGCAACAGAGCCCTGCGAGGTTAGAGACTCTCAGGACTCAAAGGGAGGGACCTTAGATGAAATGCCTAACAGTAGGGAGAGGGAACTCATAGAGCCCATCTCGAGCAGGAAGACAGGGCGTCAAGTGAGGGATGGGGTTGCCATCCCACAGTCACATCTCTGACCCATAATTGTTCCTGTCTGAAAGAACTACAGGGATGGAAATGGAGAGTAGTCTGTGGAAAAAGAATGTCCAGTGACAGGCACAAAGATCCAGCTCAAGAGGAGGTCCCAAGGAAGGCTGAAAGAATTTGAGGAGAAGGACAATCCTGTAGGAGGACCAGCAGTCTCAATTAGTCTGGATCCCAAAGATCTCTCAAATACTGGACCATCAAACATACACTAGCTGATATGAGGCCCCCAATACACATACAGTAGAGGACTTCTGGGTCTGTGTTCATTCAGAGATGATGTACCTAACCCTCAAGAGACTGGAGGACACAAGTCGTTTAGAGGTCAGGTTGGGGGGGGGGCATCCACTGGGATACAGGGAGTGGGAAATTGGTACAGGATGTGAAGCAGAGGGTGGATGGGGGCGGGGAATGGAACATTAAGTGTAAAAAAATAAATTAAATTATATAAAAAGAGCAAAAACAGACAAAAAAATACTAAACACCAGTGGCGCATGGTCTAAGATCAAGAACTGATAAATGGAACCTCATGAAACTGAAAAGCTTCTGTAAGGCAAAGGATATAATCAATAGGACAAATCAGCAACCTAGAGATTGGGAAAAAAATCTTCACTAACCCCATATCTGATAAAGGGCTAATATCAAAAATATATAAGGAACTCAAGAAACTAACCTTCAAAAAACCAAACAACCCAATAAAAAATGGGGTATGGAAGTAAACAAAGAATTCACAACAGAGTTATCTTGACTGGCAAGGAAGCAATTAGAGAAATGTTCAAAGTCCTTAGTGATAAAGGACCCTGAGATACCACTTTACACCAAACAGAACAGATAAGATCAAAAACTCACATTACAACACATGTTAGTGAGAATGAAAAGAACTTACATCTAACCAATGGTTGGAAGTCAGAGACACCTATGGTTGAATTAGGGAAAGGCTGGAAGAAGTTGAGGAGGGTAACCTTGTAGGAAGACCAACATTTTCAACATACCTGGACCCCCGAGGTCTCTTTGGTAACTAGCCACCATCCAGATAGCATACACTAACTGATCTGAGGCTCCTGACACATATACAGCAGAGGACTGCCTAGTCTGGTCTCAGTGAGAGAAGATGCACTTAAACCTTGAGAGACTTGAGGTCTCTTGAAATGGGGAGTCCTGATAGGGAGTGGGGCAGTGTGGGGGTATGGGGGAATCCTCTTGGAGATGGGGAGAGAAAAAAATGGGATGAGGAAATGTCAGAGTGCAGAATGGTAGGGGGTTAATGATTGGACTGTAAAAAAAGATTAAAGATAATTTTTAAAAATTAAAAAATTAGAAATATCTAAAGTCACAGCAAATAACTCAATGTAATATTGGTTATGAATATATAGGTAGATATATAATAAACAAAATGCTATATTAAGCATAAATTCAATGAAATATATTAATTTCCTAAAAAAGTTTTAAAAGATATCATTTTGGAAAAAGAAATTTTTCAACAAACTGCATTGAAATTAACAATAATGTAAAAATGAACCTATAGTTTTTGCAATATTGATTGACAGATACCACTAAAAAATGTCAAACTAAAACATCTTTATGGAAAAAAAATGTTTTTCTATGCATTTGCAAATACTTCTTAGTACAAGACCATAAGTATAATCTGTGAAATAAAAATGTTAAATGGAATTTTACCCCAGTATCAAAAATTTGCTCTGACATGTTGTTATGAGAAAGAAAAGACAAGTTACAGAAAATATGTCATATATTATACAGTGGATTTGCTTCCAGAATTTATAAGGAAGTCAATCAACTAAATAGCAAGAGTAGCAAATAGGAAAAAGTTTGAAATGATACTAGCCAAAGAGGAAATACAGATATTCTATAGACACGTGGAAATATGTTTAATACCAGCAATTATTAGGAACATCAACAATGTTTCTGTAGACACAGTTTTATATACAAATAGGAAACTTGCTGTGTCTGGCTTGACCATGTAAGTGACAGTATGAGTAAACATATTTTCACATTCTTTCTTTGAGGAATGTCCTCTCTGCCAATGTTAGTGACTCTGTGATAATCAAATCAGAGACAGCAGAATTCCTGGAGGCATGAGCATGTTTGTGTCTCAGCAAAATGGTAGAAAGCTGTGTCCTTCAAGACAGCCCTTAATGCTGTGGGAAAGAGTGCTGAAAACATGATTCAAAAAATATACGATTTCTCAACTATGAAAAATCTAAGGATCCAATATGAATTGTATAAGGAACTTAATATATCTAGAGGAACAGAAACAGCTGTACTATGAGCCAGCTTGTCAGAAAGATACAAAGGAAGGAGATAAAAAGATTTATGGAGTAGTGATCACAGGGCAAGTTCCAAGCAGCTGATGTTCTTTGTTTGTTTGTTTGTTTGTTTGTTTGTTTGTTTATGCTTAGAAAGGAAGGAAGATTCCTGAATTCAAGTCAGAGTGGGACAAAGCTAATTTAGGTCCAGGAATGGTAAAAATGGTAATGTTATGGTGGGGTCCCACCCAACTGTCTTATTGTTTGTGCACATGCTTGGTGTCTCTTTCTAAGAATCCAAGAGCTGGAGTCATGGGATACTGATTCATGGGACAATAAAACGGGAACTTGGAGCAAAGATTGAGTTGATCTATAAATACAAGACTAGGCTTTTGATCTGCAGAGAGTTTCTAGAATAGCAAGAGAAAGCTGACTGGAGCAGAGAAGAACACAGAGAACAGTCTGAAAAACTGCATTAACAGAACACAGAGAGAAATCAATCTGGAAAGCCATCTCAATCAGAATATAGGCTGTCAGCTTATACCCAAGATTTGATTTTGAGATGTTTATTTTATGTTTATTTTGTTATTCACAGACATTCATTCTCTCAGAACCCCACTCCAAGCTGAGGCTGATGCTTAGCAAAAACTGGAATTTAATTCATTGTTAATGAAAGTATAAATGACAATGTTCTGAAGCATGCTTTGATAACCTACACAAAGATGAAACTGTATATATAATATAACTTGTGAATATTACTGTACAATAGCTTCCCACAATAAGTGATAATTTGTATTAACACAACTTACATGGGGGTATTTATAGAATTGTGGTTTATCATCTCCTTAAACTGGAAATTACCATTACTTTGATAAGGATGAACCATCCCTCCTTATCTTTTTGATAACTTTAAGTTGAAAGTCAATTTTACTTGATATTAGAATTGCTACTCTAGCTTGCTTTTTGGGACCATTTGCTTTGAAAATTGTTTTCCAGCCTTTTATTCTGAGGTAGTGCCTGTCTTTGTCACTGAGGTGATATTCTATATGCAGCAAAATGTTATGTCCTGTTTATGGGGAATTGAGTCCATTGATTTTAAGAGATATTAAGAAAAAGTAATTGTTGCTTCTTGTTATTTTGTTGTTAGAGTTGGAATTTTGTTCATTGTGAACATATATACTCCAAATGCAAGGGCATCCACATTCATAAAATAAACTTTATTAAAGCTCAAAATACACATTGCTCCTCACACAATAATAGTGGGATTTCAACACCCCACTCTCATCAATGGGCAGATCATGGAAACAAAAACTAAACAGAGATACAGTGAAACTAACAGAAGTTATGAAACAAATGGATTTAAAATTAATCATTAATAGTCTCCCTACCAAAAAAGCCCAGGACCAGATGGGTTAAATGCAGAGTTTTATCAGACCTTCAAAGAAGACCCAATACAAATACTCCTCAAACTATTCCACAAAATAGAAACAGGAGGTACTCAACCCAATTAGTTTTATGAAGCCACATTTACTCTTATATCTAAACTACACAAAGACCTAACAAAGAAAGAATACGTCAAACCAATTTCCCTTATGAATATCGATACAAAAATACACAATAAAATTCTTGCAAACCAAATCCAAGAACACATCAAAATGATCATCTATCATGATCAAGTAGGCTTCATCCCAGGAATGCAAGAATAGTTCAATATATGGAAATCCATCAAAGTAATCCACTATATAAACAAACTCAAAAAAATATATGTGATCATCTAATTAGATGCTGAGAAAGCATTTGACAAAATCCAACATCTCTTCATGATAAAAGTCTTGGACAAATCAGGAATTCAAGGCCCATAAGTTAACATAGTAAAAGCAATATACAGCCAACCAGTAGCCAACATTAAACTAAATGGAGAGAAAGTAAAAGCAGTCCCAGTAAAATCAGGGACTAGACAACGCTGCCCACTCTCTCCCTACCTATTCAATATAGTATTTGGAGTCCTAGCCAGAACAATTAAACAACAAAAGGAGATCAAAGGATACAAATTGGAAGATAATAAGTCAAATCATCACTATTTACAGATGATATGATAGTATACTTAAGTGACTCCCCAAAATTTCTACCAGAGAACTCCTAAATATAATAACTTCAGTACAGTAGCTGAAAATTAACTCAAACAAATCAGTGGCCTTCCTCTACACAAAGGATTAACAGGCTGAGAAGAACTTAGGGAAGCAACACTCTTCACAATAGTCACAAATAATATAAAATACCTTGGAGTGACTCTAACTAAGCAAGTAAAGGTCTGTATGACAAGAACTTCAAGTCTCTCAAGAAAGAATTCGAAGAAGATCTCAGAATATGGAAAGATATCCCATGCTCATGGATTGGCAGAATTAATATAGTAAAATGGCCATCTTGCTGAAAGCAATCTACAGATTCAATGCAATCCCAGTCAAAATTCCAACTCAATTCTTCACAGAGTTATAAAGAGCAATTTGCAAATTCATCTGGAATAATAAAAAATCTAGGACAGTGAAAACTATTCTCAACAATAAAAGAACCTCTGGTGGAATTACCATCCCTGACCACAAGCTATACTACAGAGCAGTTGTGATAAAACCTGCATAGTATTGGTAGACAGACAGGCAGGTAGATCAATGGAATAGATGTGAAGACCCAGAAATGAACCTTCACACCTATGGTCACTTGATCTTTGACAAAGGAGCTAAAACCATCTAGTGGAAAAAAGACAGGATTTTCAACAAATGTTGCTTGTTCTAATGGTGATCACATAGAAGAATGCAAATCGATCCATTCTTATCTTCTTTTACAAAGCTCAAATCCAAGTGGATCAAGTACCTTCACATAACAACAGATGCACTGAAACTAATAGAAAAGAAAGTAGGAAAGAGCCTCAAATACATGAGCACAGGGGAAAATTTCCTAAAAAAAAAAACACCAATAGCTTCTGCTCTAAGATCAAGAATTGACAAATGCGACCTCATAAAATTGCAAAGTTTCTGTAAGGCAGAGGAAACTGTCAATAGGACAAAATGGCCACCAACAGATTAGGAAAAGATCTTTACCAATCCTATATCTGATAGAGGGCTAATATACAATATATACAAAGACCTCAAGAAGTTAGACTCCAGAGAAACAAATAACCCTATTAAAAAATGGGGTATTGAGCTAAGTAAAAATTCTCAACTGATGAACACAGAATGGCTGAGAAGCACCTAAAGAAATCTTCAACATCCTTAGTTATCATGAAAATGGAAACCAAAACAGCCCTGAGATTCCACCTCACACCAGTCATAATGGCTGAGATCAAAAACTCAAGTGATAGCAGATGCTGGCAAGGTTGTGGAAAAAGAGGAACACTCTTTCATTGCTGGTGAGATTTCAAGCTGGTACAACCTCTCTGGAAATCAGTTTGGGGGTTCCTGAAAAAATTGGACATAGTACTACCTCAGGACCCAGCAATACCCAGAAGATGCTCCAACATGTAGTAAGGACATATGCTTCACTATGTTCATAGCAGCCTTATTTATAATAGCCAGAAGCTCGAAAGAACCCAGATGTCCCTCAAAAGAGGAATGGATACATGAAATGTGGTACATTTACACCAAGGAGTACTACTCACCTATTAAAAAGAATGAATTTATGAAATTCTTAGGTAAGTGGATGAATCTGGAGAGTATCATTCTGAAGTAGGTAACCCAATCACAAATTAACACACATGGTATGCATTCACTGATAAGTGGTTATTAGCCCAGAAGATCGGAATACACAAGATACAATCCATGAACCACATGAAACTCAAGAAGGAAGACCAAAATGTGGGACCTTCTTTCCTTCTTAGAAGGGGGAACAAAATACGCAGGCGAGGAGTTACAGAGACAAAGTGTGGAGCAGAGATTGAATGACAATCCAGAGACTGCTCCACCTGGGTATCCTTCCCATATACAATCACTAAACACAGACCCTATCGTGGATGCCAACAAGTGCTTGCTGACAGGAGCCTGATATAGCCGTCTCCTGAGAGGCTCTTCCAGTGCCTGGCAAATACAGAAATGGACACTCACAGCCATCCATTGAACCGAGCACCAGGTCCTGATGAAGGAGCTAGATAAAGGGAGCTGAAGGGCTTTGCAACCCCATAGAAGGAACAACAATATGACCTAACCAGTACCCTCAGAGCTCCCCGGGAGTAAACCACCAATCAATGAGTACACATGGTGGGATTCATGGCTCCAGTCACATATGTAGCAGAGGATTGCCTAGTAGGTCATCAGTGAGAGGAGAGGCCCTTGGTCCTGTGAAGGCTCTATGCCCCAGTGTAGAGGAATGCCAGGGACAGGAAGTGGGAGAGGGTGGGTTGGTGAGCAGGGTGAGGAGGGACAGAACAGGCGATATTTCTGAGGGGAAACCAGGAAAGGAGAGAACATTTGAAATGTAAACAAAGAAAATATGTAAAAAAAAAAAAAAAAAGGAAAAAATAGTTGGAGGAGAGAGTGAGTGAATGAATGGGCAACTGATAACTGTCCAACTTGATACCCATCCCATGGGAGAGAGCCAACCCCTGACACTATTAATGATATTTTGCTATGCTTGTAGACAGGAACTTAATGTAACTGTTAATTGAGAGCCTTCATCCAGCTACTGATAAAAACAGATTTAGAGACCCACAGTCAAACATTATACATAGCTCAGGGAGTCTCTTAGAAGACTGTCTCTGACTCCACCCCTCTTGCCTGCCTTTAAATCCCTTTCCCCTATCTAGGCTACCTTGCCTGGCCTTAGAGAGAGAAAATGTACGTATTTCTGATAAGACTTGATGTCCCAGTGCAGGTTTAAGGAAGGGGAGCTCTCCTTCTCTGAGGGAGAGTTAGAAATGGGGGAAAGTGGGATGAGAGATGAACTGGAAAGTGAGGAGGAAGGGCATCTGTGATCGGAATGTAAAATGAAGAAAGGTAGAAAGAAAGAAAGAA
>JADRCD010075614.1:3197-13898 GCA_019843815.1 Montemys delectorum | reverse complement strand
TTTGTTTTTTTTTTCTGTGAAATTATTGATTTCTTGTGGGTTTTTTTTTTTTTTTTTTGAGTATGATTCCCTTCCTTGTCTTAGAATTTTCTTTCTAGCATCTTCTTTAGTTTTGTATTAGTGGAAATATGTTGTTTAAATTTAGATTTACCGTGGAATATCTTGGTTTCTCCGTCTAGGGGGGGGGTTGAAAACTTGCTGGATATATTAGTCGGAGCTGACATCTGCTGTTTCTTGGGGGTCTGTAAAACATCCTTTCAGGTCCTTCTGGCTTTTAGAGTCTTAGATGAGAAGTTATGTGTAATTCTAGTAGGTCTGCCTTTATATGTTATTTGTCCTTTATCCCTTGCAGCTTTTCTTTGTTCTGTACATTTAGTATTTTGATTATAATATCAGATGAGTATTTTCTTTGCTAATGAAAAGACCCCCAGAGCTGGGGAGACCCTCACTCAAGTCTCGGGATGACGCGACCACCTAATAACTCATGAGAGACCTATCTTGATGCAACAGCATGAGGTTTATTCAGGGGGAGGAAGGGAAGCCAGATCTGGGGTCGAACACTTAGCCTAGCAGGCCAGAGGAGTTCGATCACAAGTATGAGGAGTAAGGGGTATTTAAAGGAAAAAACCGCAAACTAGGGGGGTTGGGGGGTACCAAGGAAATACAACAAGAGAACAGTGGAAAATTCTAAAGAGACCCAGTCCCTAGTTGAGTCAGAGTCATAAAGAAAACATCCTAAACACTCATTATGCATAAGAATGTGGTTTGGTCACAAGATTGTGGTTTGGTCAATACTATTATAGCTGACCACTCCTAAAATTACTCCGATGACTTATATCCTGTCTTTCTATTCTGGGCCCTAGCTGGAGGGAGCCTTGGTGACCCACCAGTTCCTGGAACTGGCTAGCCTACATTCCTGGCTTGTTACAGAGAACTTTTCATATCTTTTTAGGCAAAGTTTATACAATGTATATTCTACTAGCACACTTTTATTAAAAGTCTCTATTTTCTAAAATCTTCTAGCTCTTTACTAGTCTAATCTATTTGATATTCTATAACTTCTGATATGTTTATAACTATAATCCTCTTTAGGTTAGGGGAATTCTCTTTTCTTTTTTCTTTCTTTCTTTTCTCTCTTTTTTTTTTTTTTGATGTTGTTGAAGATAGTTTTTGGGCCTTTAATCTGGGAATCATCTCCTTTTTATATTGCTTCTATTCTTAGGTTTGGTCTGCCCACATTATTCTAAGTTTCCTGGATGTTTTGTGTTAGAAACTTAGTAGATTTGGCATTTTCTTTGACTGCTGTACCAACTTCTTCAATACTGTCTTCTGTGTCTGAGATGCTCTCTTCCATCTCTTGAATTCTGTTGATGATACTTATATATATAGTTCCTGATCAATTCCTTAGGTTTTCCTTCTCCAGGATTGTCCCCTCTGTGTGTGTGTGTTTTCTTTATTGATTGTATTTCCATTTTAAGTACTTGAATAGATTTATTCATTTGCTTTATCTGTTTGATTGTATTTTTCGTTATTGTTTTATATTTATTTGTTTCCTTTTTAAAGGCCTCTAATTTTTTATTGTATTTTCCTGTATAATCTTAAGGGCTTTATTCATTTTCTCTTTAAAGGCCTTTCTCATCTTCATAAGATTTAAGTTTATTATTTTCTCTTCACATTGAACAAAGTAGCTTGATATAAAATTAACTAAAACAAATTCAGTAGTCCTCCTTTACACAAACTATAAACTGGCTGAGAAAGAAGTCAGCAAAATAACACCCTTCACAATAGCCACATAGATTAAAAATATCTTTGTGTACTACTATTTATGAAACTGAAAGACCTGTATGACAAGAGTTTGAAGTCTCTGATGAAAAAAAAATTAACAAGATATCAGAAGATGAAAAGATCTTTCATGCTTGTTGATCAGTAGGATTAGTATAGTAAAAATGACCATCTTTAAAAAAGCAATCTACATATTCAGTGCATTTTGCACTACAATTTCAACACAATCCTTTATAGACCTTGAAAGAACAATTCTGAACTACATGTTGAAAAAAGACAGGATAGCTGAAACAATCCTGTAAAATAAAAGACCTTCTGGAGGTATCACTGTACCCGATTTTAAGCTGTACTACATAGCAATGGTAACAAAAACTGCATGGTATTGAAATAGTAACCAACAGGTTGATCAATGGAATCTAATCAAAGACACAGACATAAATCTGCACACTTGAAGACACTCCAGTTTTGAAAAAGAAACCAAAACCACACAGGGGAAAATTATCATCTTCAACAAATGGTCTAATTGGGCTACTTGTAAGGAATGAAAATGGATCCCTAAATCTAATAGAAGAGTATTGGGAAATAGCCTTGAAGACATTATTACAGAAGACAAGATCCTAAACAGGACAGCATTGGCTATGGCACTAAGATCAACAATTAATAAATGAGACCTAATGAAATTGAAAATCTTTTGTAAGGCAAAGGTCACTGTCAATAGGGCAAGATGGCAACCAAAATATTGGACAAAGATCTTTACCAACCCATATATGACAGAATCTAATATCCAAAAATTATTAAAAAATCTCAAGAAGTTAGACCAATAATCCAAATAAGCCAATAAAAAAAATGAGGTACAGAATTAAACAGAAATACCAACAGGGAAATCTTGAATGGCCACAAAGCACTTAAAGAAATGTTCAAAGTCTTTAGTCATCAGGGAAATGCAAATCAAAGTGACCCTTAGATTCTATGTTGCACCAATCAGAATGGCTAAGGTCAAACACTCAAGTGACAGCACAGACTGATGAGGATATGGAGCAAGGGGAATGCTCATATGTTGCTGGGAGCAGTACAACATTTTACAACCACTCTACAAATCAATCCCATGATTTCTCAGAAAAGTGGGAAGACCCAACTCCACTACTCCTGAACATATACCTAAAAGATGCTCTACCACACAATGGAAACACATGCTCAACTATGTTCATAGCAGTTTTATTCATAATAGCCAGAAATTGGAAACAAACCACATGTCCCTAAACTGAAGATTGAATACATAAAATGTGGTTCATTTACACAATGGAATACTACTCAGGTATTAAAAATGAGGGCATCATGAATTTTGTAGGCAAATAGTTGGAACTAGAAAATACCATCCTGAGTGAGGAAGCCCAGACTCAAAAGATTATGCTTGTAATTTACTCACTTATAAGTGGATATTAGCTATATAATACACATTTAATGGTATACTCCACAGAACCAAGGAAACTAAACAAGAAGGAAGGCCCAAGTAAAGAAGCTTAAATCTCACTTAGAAAGCAAATAAAGTAGTCATAAGAGGCATATGGAGGAAACTTGGAGGGAGAGGGGATGGGAAGGGAAATGAGAGGTTTGGGATCAGATGTGGGGAAGAAAAGATGAGATGGCTAGATTCCCTCATGCTCATGGATTGGAAGCATTAACATAGTAAAATTGGATATCCTATCAAAAGGAAACTACAGATCCAGTGCAATCCCTATCAAAATTCCAATACAAGTCTTCAAAAATATGGAAAGAGCAATTCTCAATTTTATATGGAAAACCAAAAAAAAAAAAAAAAAAAAAATGAAGATAGCAAGACAGTTCCCAAGAATAAAAGAATTTCTGGGAGAATCACTATCCCTGAACTCAAGCTATACTACAGAGCAATTGTGATTAAAAACTTCATGGTATTAGTACAGAGAAAGACAAGTTGATCAAAGGAATAGAATTGAAGAACCAGAAATAAAACTAGACACTTATAGACACTTGATATTGGACAAAGAAGCAAAAAATATACAATGGAAAACAGAAAGTATATTCAATAAATGGTGTTCTAACTTGCGGTAGGTATGTACAAAAATGAAAATAGATCCATATTTGTCACCTTGCGCAAAGCTCAAATTCAAGTCCATCAAGGACCTCTACATAAAAGCTTGTACACTGAATCTAATAGAAGAGACAGTGGTAAAGGGCCTTGAACTCATTGACAATGGTGAGTTTCCTAAACAGAACTCCAATGGCTCTGGCTATAAGATCAAGAACTGATAAATAGGATCTTATGAAACTGAAAAGCCTCTGTACATCAAAATACACAGTCAATAGGACAAATCAGCAGCCTGCAGATTAAGAAACACAAAAATTTCAGTAATCTTACATCAGATAGAAGGCTAATATCCAAAATTTAAAAACACCAAACAACCCAATCAAAAATGGGGTACAGAACTAAACAGAGAATTCATGACAGAGCAATCTCTAATGGTTGAGAAACACTTAAAGAAATGTTCAAAGTCCTTAGTGAGCAGGGAAATGCTAATAAAAATGACCTTGAGATTCTACCGTACACCAGTCAGAATGGCTAAGTTCAAAAACTCAGGTGACAGCACATGTTGGCAAGGATGTGCAGAAAGAGGATCAGTTCTCCATTGCTGGTGGGATTGCAAACTGGTACAACTACTCTGGAAAGCAATCTGGAGGTCCCTCAGAAAATTGGAAAAAGATCTACCTGAAGACCAAGCTATACAACTCTTAGTCATATATCCAAAAGTTACCTCACCATACCACAGGGGCACATGTGGTATAGTGACCTCATTTGAGATAGCCAGAAGACAGAAACAACCTAGATGTTCCACAATGGAAGAATTGATACGAAAAATGTGGGTTCATTTACACAATGGAGTACTATTTAGCTATTAAGAATGAGGACATCATGAGTTCTGCAGGCAAATGGATGGAATTGGAAAATATCATCCTGAGTGGGGTAACTCAGAACCAAAGCAACATGCATGATATGTAATAAGTGGATATTAGACAAAAAGTATAGAATATCCAGGGTACAATCTACAAAACTCAAGAAGATTAACAAGCTAAAGGGCCCAGGTGAGGATGCCTAAATCCCACTTGAGAAGTAAAAGAAAGCAACCAATTGGGGGGGGTCAGAGGGAGAGAGGGACGTGGGTGGGAGAGGGGACAAGGAGGGTAAAAAAAGAACATAATAGGGTATTGGTGGGGCAGTTTTGTAACACCGAGGGCCAGCAGAAAGATTGGAAACAGGCAACCTTGGGAGATAGGAGGTGGAAGGATCCTTTAGAATGTACCAGAGATCTGCAAAGTAAGAGACTCTCAGGACTCAAAGAAAGGAACCTTAGATAAAATGCCTAACAGTGAGGAGAGAACTTGTAAAGTCCACCTCCAGTAGAAAGATAGAATCAATTGAAGGAATGAAGTTGTTATTCCACAGTCAAAAACTAGGACCCAGAATTGTTCCTGCCTAAAAGAACTGCAGGGAAAAAATGGAGAAGTTACTGATGGAATCAAAAGGTCCTCACAGGCACAAATTCGGATCTGTCTCAAGGGGAGGCTCCAAGGCCTGACACTATTATTGATGCTATGCTGTGGTTAATTACAGGATCCTAGCATGGCTTATATCCAAAAGGCTCAAAAAGCAACTGAATGAGGCAGATGCAGATACTCATCCAATTGAAAGAAGACTGTAGTTGAAGCAGAGAAAGGCTGGAAGAAGTTGTGAAGGAGGCCAACTTCATAGGAAGATCAACAGACTCAATTAACCTAGAATCCCTATATCTATCAGACATTCAGCCATCAACCAGGAGGCATACACTAGCTGATGTGAGGCCTGTGACACATGAATAAACTACAGTGACATGTGTCAATGAGACAACTATATCACCAGGTGCAACAATTATGGGATTATTAACAGGAGTTGAGATATGAAAGGAAGGTATATCATTATCAAGTTGAGAGGTTTGCTGATTGTGATAATTCAGGCCTTTATAATAGGTAAATTAATGACAGGTGAATATGATCAAAACAATGGTATAATGTACTAAATGATCAAGGTTGCAACAAAAATAATTAAGAAAAAAAATCACATTGGTTTATAGAAGGAATGAATAAAGAAAATGAGAATACCAGACAGTGGTGGCACGTGCCTTTAATCCCAGCACTTGAGAGACAGAGGCAGGCCGGTTTCTGAGTTTTGGGGCCAGCCTGGTCTACAGAGTGAGTTCTAGGACAGCCAGGACTATGCAGAGGTACCCTATCTCTGGAAAAAAGAAAACAAGAATTTATTAAAATACTGTTTTGTGGCATTGAGATGAAGAAAATGCAGTCCAGTGAGAAAACAGGGTCGGCCCTGTGTAAGTTGCACTAAGGAAGAAAATCCAGATAGAAAACAAATGCTGCCTGAGCTGAGTTACATGGGACATGAAATGGAGAAAATCCTGGGATGGAGAGCATCATTCTCTTTATTCCCAAAGGCTGCAGAGAGAATGAGGGGTGATAGAGGAAAAATGTGAATCCTAGCTGTACAAGACAGACTGTATAGACAGTTTTACATTTGAAACTTATTTATTCAGTATATATGTAATATTTGGACCATAAAATTTGTTATGAAATGTGGAAGCTGGCCCGCTGTTTCACTAGGGTCAGTGAGTCTCTTCGGACCAGAAGTTAGATAGGACCTGCGAAGTCAAACGGGAGAACAAAAGAGACACAGAGGCCAAGTAGAGTTCTATCAAGGCATCTATTTACTTGGGGGTGTTTTGAGCTTATATAGGCAGGCACAAAATGAAACTGAAACTCTTTCGGCACAAGGTATATGCATAACATAAACACAGTTCTCAGACGTGGAGGTCTCTGCAGATTCAGTTCTCAGGCAGGCAGCATGTCGTCTGGCAGTCAGTCACTAGGTGTAACTCAGTCTCTTGGTTCCAGCTGCAGTGTAGTGGGCCATTGTTTAGCTCCACAGGTGGCCACCTTCAGTCTCAGGTGTCAGTTCTGCCGTGGAAGCTCAGGCAGAGGGAGGAAGGGGGGCAACAATGAAAGTCAGCATGCTAATTGCCTATCTACCTCTTTCCATGCTGTATTTATAAATTAACCAGAAGGTAATAAGTTGTTGATCTAAAATTAGTCATTTCCCAATTTATTAATTTTAAACATTAACTGTCAAACATCCAGGATAATATGGAAATAGTTTGTGAATGTTTACTGGATTTTATCATGATTTTACTTCAAAATGATACATGAATATAATTACTGAATTTATCATATTGGTGTGCTTAACACATGTGCATGTTGCTTTTCTTACTTTTTAACTCAATTTTTTTCTCCCCTAACACTTCTTAGATTTTTTTTACCCAGTTTCATGTTCCTTCTAGACCTATAAAATAACTAAGACAGACATTCTCAGCTTTTTTAACAGTGAAGGTAATTCCTTTGAAAATTAAGGTGGAATTTCTGTGGCTCCTGAAGAAATAAGCTGGATTTGTCAATGTTAAGGTGATACCTGATATCCATGTTATCCATGAAGGATTTAGATAAATGTCAAATTGTGTGTGAGAGATTTTCTAGGTGAGTAGATTTCACTTCTCATGCAGGACAGCATGTTCTCAGATGCATATGTTCAATATCTTCCTAGATGGGTAATTCATCTTAAGGTCTTGTAGAAGACAAGAAACCATGTTTGAAATGTCTGTCTTCATTTAGACACAGACTTTACTGAATAAATTCATTTATATAAAATTCTATAATGAACAGTGAAGAAGGTCATGGAGTAATAAACTGAATTATCCAAAAGAGAGGGTCAGATCTGAAATGTGATGTACACAGTTCTCAGGGAGAAGAGGGGAGTTTTAAGACTTACTAGGGTTTATATTTCATTTATCCCCATTTGCCTCTGGATTTTCCATTAAATATAAGTGCAATTCTAATCAAGAAATTTGACCAAGGCTCTGTCTTGAATCTGAAAAATCAAACAAACAGGGTGTGGTGGTTTGAATATATTTGGCCTATTGGAACTAGGATTATTAGGAGCTGTGGCCTTATTGGGGGATGTATAGCCTGTTTGGAGGAAGTGTGTTACTGTGGTGGTGGACTTTTGTGGTTTCCTGCTATGTTCAAGCCCCACCAGTGTGGAAAAGACTCTACTCCAGGCTTCCTGCAGAAAACAGTCTCCTTCTGGATGTCTTCAGATCAAGATGTAGAACTCCAATTCCTCCAGCACCATGTCTGTCTGCAAGTTATCATGCTCCTCGCCATGATGACAGTAGAACGAACAACTGAAATGGCAAGCCAGGCTCAATTAAATGTTTTAATGTATAAGAGTTGTCCTGAATGTTGTGTCTTATTGAAGTGGTGAGACCCTAACTACAACACAGGGATATCCATGAAATGCCTCATGTGATTTCAGTGATGAAGACTAAAACATTTATGACCTCATAGTTGTCATTTGCATTTTCTTCCTGTGAGACTCTGCCTCATGTTTATTTTAATAAAAGCAGAAACACAAGAAATGTTTTGAGCACACCAGTTTCCTCCAAAACAAACATTTATAAAGATTTTCTGGGAAACAAAGGTGAAAAGCGGTTGAGACACCTGAAAAGCATGACCTATAATGTGTTTATAACCTGGTCTGAACCTGTGTTCTGCATGTACTTGCACCCCCTGGTGGTTCAGAATGGCCTGACAGTGAGGTTTATGTCTAGTTTCACACTGAAGTCTATTCATTGTGTATCTAGTACAGAAATAAATGGCTGTGTCCTCAGATCTCACATTGCTCATCTGCAGGTACAGGGTGCTCTTGGCATTGTCTCTGGAGATAGTGAATCGATCCTTTAGAGATGGTGCATAGTTTGTGTAACTGCCATCATGTTTAATTTCTCCAATCCACTCCAGGGCCTTCCCAGGGGTATGTCGAACCCAGCTCATCCAGTAGCTACTAAAAGTGAATCCTGAGGCTACACAAGAGAGTCTCAGTGACCCACCAGTCTGTACCAAGCCTCCTCCAGTCTCCACCAGCTGCACTTCACACTGAACATCTGTAAGCACAGAAAATACTAGTTAATAAATTGCCAAACATGCCTTTTATTCCTCATATTCATGTCAACTCAAACATTCAGCATACATCTATTGCTCTTCAAAAAAATTACCTTTTGAAAGAGCAAAAATGAAAATTAAGATCAGTTCCAACTCCATGTCGAGTAGTGAATAAGAAGTCTTGGGATCCTGAACTGAGCTCCTCTGCTTGAACTGCAAGGTTAGGTTGATGTGCTTTTTATGAGTAGAAAGAGACCTTATTTGCATGCCTTCCTGTTATATAGTGGGAGCCAAGAGGTCACCAGTCCTAGATTATTTGTAAATGTGCAGTACAAGTCAAGTTATGATGTTAATGTTAGAAAAGTTGGTATCAGATTTCATTATTTTCCTTGAGAAAGACTGCTTAATTATCATCTAATTGCTTTTATAGTTGCACACAAAAGTTGAAACTCAAATTTTCATTTACTGGGTTGTAAAGGGAGTGACATTGGTTTGTAAAATACTCATTTTTTTAAGATTTAGTTCCATGTGCCTATTCACTGATAAACATGCAGATCCTTGATTCAGCTCCAGGTCTGAGTGCAGCTGCTTCCTGAGATTGGGAACTCCCTTTCTGAGTTGAAGTCATGGGATATGCCTGCATTCCAATGTTCAAATAAGAAACTGCAAAATGTTGTCAAGATCCATGTGTACCCACGGGTCTGTGAATTTCTTTTTTTATTATGTATGTTAGTTCTTCTTTTCCTGAATATTTTCTATGTGTTCACTAGAAATATAGAATTACTGTTAAACTGAATTTCAGTATGCAGGTCAAAATTGGACTTCTATATGTTCTCAATGTATGTATGCCCCGGGCTTCAAAAAGAATGGCTTCTCTCCCATCACACCTCCCCTTGAATTTATTTCCCATAGTTTATTTATGCCACATCACAGGCAGTTGTCAGTCCTAATCTCACTTTCTAGAGGCCATAGGGATAGACATACAGGATGGAGGAAAAGATTCATTATTTGACAGAAACTTGCTCTGTTTTCCTTCTCTGCTTTAATGGTGACTGATACTCTGACTGCAAAGTTGAACAAAATGTTTATTATTATTTAAGTAACTGATTCAGGTTAGAATAAACTTCAGTTTCCTGCACTGCAGACAAACCAACAGAGCTCTGGGGTATCATCTGAGAACAGTGTTCATCTCATTATTTAGGAAAGAGAGCAAAGAAGATCAGATTGAAAATCTGCTCATTGGATTAGGCAAAAGAAAGAAAAAACTGATGAGAAACAGTGGGGTATGGAAGCTTTGGTTCAAGAAAATTAGAAACTCAGGATCATAGTAGAAATTGCACAGCCTAAAGTGACTGAACCTAGTACAAACCAAGTCTGGTAAAAGAGTAAAATGAAAGTGTAAGAAAGATTACAGAAACACAGGGAAATATTTCTCTCAATTGGCCCAAGGTCAACTGTGATAACAAGTAGAAATCTTAATATGGTTCAATATATAATTCCACAAAAATCAAAAAGAGTCTGGATGGTATGGGATGGCAGGAAGGCAACATTGGAAGTCAAAGTTATTGCATTAAAGTCCCAGAATATAAATGAGAAAAATATGAGGCATATGGCCATTTCAGGAACACATATCTGAAAAAGAATCTACCTGATGATAATGACCTAATCTACCACTCAAGAATTTAAGAAGAATCAAAGCATGGTATACACACACACACACATACACACACACACACACACACACATACACACACACACACATACACACACACACATACACACACACATACACACACACACATACACACACACACATACACACACACACACACATACACACACACA
>JADRCD010075588.1:0-14275 GCA_019843815.1 Montemys delectorum | reverse complement strand
GTGTGTGTGTGTGTGTGTGTGTGTGTGTGTGTGTGTATTTGTTGGCAATAAAGCTCAGAGATGTGTGCATGTTAGGCAAGCACTCCACTACTGGGCTACATCCCAGCTCCACTGTATTCTAGGATATCTCTAAACTCTGAGCTGACCACTGAGGCCTTCAAATTGATTTAGAAGTAAGAGAGATTAAGGAAGCCTTCCACTTCCTACAATGGAATTAAGCTCCACAGCCATGCAGTGTCTCTGGCAGCTCCTATGCAGTTCCTGTGTTTTACACAGTGCCTTTCCTGATAGAGTTGCACAAGGCCATTCAAGTTTGCATATAAGTGGCAGCAATATGAATACTTTATGTACTTTTCCTGCTGCCTGGTTGGGATGGAGGGGTCTCATAGATTTTTTTGGATAGCTTTTGTATGTCAGGTCACTGAGAAGTCTACATTCTCTATGGCATTTGACCCATTTACCATCTGTGTGAATATAGCTGAATTTTATCCTTTCCATTTTGTACAAGTGGAAACCAAGGTTCAGAAAGCTTGAATGAGTCAAGCAAGACAACATGAGTGGAGAAACAGATGGATTCCAGGCCTATTGACCTGAGATAAATGGCCCAAGGTTGATTTGTATAGCAGAAAAGTTCTATTTTCTACACATGTTGTTTTGTAGGAGACAAAATCAGACCAGAAGACTCATTGTACTAGTATCTAGCTTCATAACACACAGTCCCAAGACATAACGAGGTGGCATGGGGTTAATAATTTTTATCATTAGCACTTATATATCTGAAAAGATTGAACTCAGTGAAGTGTCTTTGTAGTCTCATACAGTCCCAGAGGACTTGAGGTTGGGGGATATATCTAGGGTACCTTCTCTCCAACAAGAAGACTCAAACAGCTAGGGCTGCCACAAAGGAGGCTTGGGTCTCTCTATCTCTTCACATGACCGACAGCAGGGTATCCTGAGAACAGCTGGTATTCTCACATTACTCCCAAGGCTCTTGAGGTGAGTGTCCCCAGAAAGGGAGCAAAGTAGAGGCCATATTACTTTGATAATCTAACCATATTTCCTTTTTATAAGTGATAAAAGGGGGGAGATGGATAGGATGGACAGGAGAGCCTGAATTATATCTGTAGACCCATTTTTAAAAAGCTGGGTGTGGCCACGTGTGTTTATAATCCCAACACTAGGAGGAAAAGACCAGGAAGAGACAGGAAGCTTGCTGCATACAGCTCATTGGCAGTCAATGTAATCTGTAATCTGTAAATTCCAGGGCAGTGAGAAAGAGAGACCCTGTTTAAAAAAACAAGGTAGACAGGTGCCTGAGACGAAACACCAGAGGTTAACCTCTGGGCTCCAAATGCTTCACAGATAAATACAAGCATATTCCTGGACCCAACACACACACACCCACACACTCATACCCCCCACACACACACATACACACCCATGCACGAGCACACACAGACACACATACACAGTTGTATACATGCATTCATACTCAGGGTGAGTCATAAATGATAATGAAGGGGAGAAGAAATAGGTTCCAAATTTCTTTTGAGGGAGGTGCCTATATATGTGTAGGGGTATGGGTGTGTGTGGGTGTGTGTATTGGGTCGGGGGATATGCTTGTATCCTGGAAGAACCTGGAAACATGTTTTAAAACCATTACAGTTCTGTTCAGACTACTAATCAATAAGTTCTTTCAGAGACACACTGAGGTTTCAGACAGGGCTTAACCCCACCGGACTGCCTCCCCAAGTCTGCTCTGTCAATAGCCTCCTTTAACTAACCTGAATATCAGCCACCCCCCAGGATGATCTGTGATGATCTGTGAAGTAACATGGTTGACTGGTGGCACCAAGGTGAAGCTCTATAACACCAAAGGGCTGTGGCCAGACAGAGATTCCCATTCTGATCAGAGGTTCACGCTCTGGTCAAAGAATCACAACAATCCTTAACCAAAAACCTCACTATAAGCTGCTCAGAAGCAACTGCTGTTGGGCAGGGTGGGGGTGGGGGTGGGGGTGGGGGTGGGGGTAACCCAGCTACTCACCCTGGGCTGGTGCTGCTGAGGTGTGCTTGCTTGTTGCCTGAGACACTTTCAAACCCCATCTCAGTTTCATTTTGAACCTGACAGATGAAAGGCCGACTTTGACAGAGAATATTAACTTTCTGGCTCCTGCCCAAGAAAGCTGAACAGATGAGGAAATAATATAAAATAAAAGGCGTCTGCAAACACTGATTGTCGGCTGCTTTCCATAAAATACGCCCACTGTTATGTGTAATACTCTGAGTTTTTCTTTTCTCGGTCCCCCCCCCCCTTTCTGTGCTTCTGGTGTTAAAGGAACTGCCTTTGCTTATTTAGGGAAAAATATAGACAGCAGAAGTAGAAGAAAGGGTACACGTGCTAAAAACAGTTCCCTTCCCCTCTCCAGGAAGTACCAGGCAGGTGCATTGACAAGTGAAAGCCACTGGTTCCAGAGGAAAGCTGAGAAGGCTCAGGAGCCCCAAGAGCCTCTAGGCTCTGCCCCTGTGGCTGTTAGGAGCCTACTGCTGACAGTGAGAGAAGGCCCCCTTTTAGCAGGATCCATGGCAGCCACTCAAGTATTACCTATGGCTATCTCTCCAGGGCAGAGGATAGCAAGCAGGATGGAAGGATGCTGGGGGTGACAACTGCTGGAGGGAAAATGTTTGGGGCCAGGCCCTCCCATATCAATTAGTAATTAAGACAATGCTCTACAGGCTTAACCACAGACCTGTCTGGTCAGGGTATTTTCTCAATTGGGATTCTTTCTTCCCAAATGTCTCTAGCTTGTGTCAAGTTGCCATAAACACTAGCCAAGGCAGGAGGTCAGAACATCAACATGTGAACTCAGGAGAGGATACAACTGAACTCATATCAACTCTTTAGCTCCCAAAATACATATTAGACATAGATGCAAGCCCCTAGTTGTGTTCAGACCAGTACCCTACACTCAATACACCTGCTGATGAGTATTTTACATGGTTAGGCATCTTGCCTTAGTCTGCCATTGTGCCTGGCTGCTTTTGTTGATTTTGTTCAGTTCCTGGTCAATGGAAGGGCAAAACTTACAGGCAATAAGAACGCAATATTTTGGCTGATATGACCTTCCTGTACGACCACCATGCTGACTAGGCTCAGGAGGGAAAGCTTCTGGGATCTATAGCCATCTAGGATTACTAAAGGAAACAAGAAGTGGAATGTGAACATCTGTCCTGGACATTTCCCATACATGTCAGGACAATAGCCAAAAGCTGAAGTTCTGCTACCAACTCTGAGATAGTGGGGACAGAGCCACATTTTCCACTTTTACTTTTCTTATCGACAGATGAAGAAAAAGAGACCTATCCATTAGTGATATGAAACCGTATTGAGGGGGTAAGTCTATAGGAGTCTGTTCCTCTCTGTTGTTTATTTTTAGGTGCTTTTCTCATTGGCCTGTCTCTATATTCCTTTGCTTTCTGTAGAGAGAATATCTTATATATTGCATGGACGCATCACCTGTCAAATAACAACCTATGTCCTATAGAAAATGAGACTTGGAACATCCGGGAGGCAGAAAGAATCCAGGGGTGGAGCCAGGCGTTGGGGAGTTTCACCTGGAAAGATGCATGCTAACTGAGAACAAGTTAACTAGGTAGGTGACAGAATGTAAGTTAAAATATACGGAATATTTCAAGCTATATCTAGTCAGAAAAGAATCTAGCTATATTTCCAAAGTATTTGTAAATATATTTTGAATCTGAGTCTTATTTTTGGGAGCATGGGCTCAAGATGTAGAACCAGACCTAACTTCTACGGCTTTCCATTTCTGTAGGTACAGAGTAATTTTTTTTTTCTGAGACAGGGTTTCTCTGTGTAGCACTGGCCTTTCTGGAACTCACTCTGTAGACCAGGCTAGCCTCAAATTCAGAGATCTGCCTGCCTCCTTAGTGCTAGGATTAAAGGTGTGCACCACTACTACCCAACACACCTTCTTGAAAAAACAAAACATCCAATTTTAATTTATTCTTTGACAATTTCACACACATGCATACAAACACACAAAATTGTCTCCATTCCTTTATTTTCCTTCTACTGCTTCAAGAATGCTTGATCTCAGTAAGTCCCTCCCCTACATTCATGTCTATTGTTATTATTATTATCATTATTTATAACGTATTGAGCTTAATTAGAGCTGCCTGAATGTGCATGTTATGAGGTTATTTATTGGATCATGGGAAGTATACCAGTGGCCACACCACTGAGGAAAAATGATACCCTCTCTCTAGGAGTCATTAACTGCCTACAGCTCCTCATCTGGGATGGGGCCTCCCAGCTATGGAGAATGACTTAAAATCAAGTAGTGTGTTTTATTTATTCTTTATTATTTTTCACATTTGTTTTAGCTCTTCTGGTGCTTTTGCCTTTCCATATAAATTGTAGAAACCACTTGTCGACATGCACATAAATCCTCCTGGCTTCTTGATTGGTTACTGCATTACACCTATAAATCATTTTGGCAACAGTTTATTGTGGTGAACTGCAACAATCCATGACCATGGTGTCTTAGTTAGGGTTTTTATTGATGTGAAGAGACACTATGACCAAGGTAACTTTTATAAAGGAAAACATTTAATTGGGGCTGGCTTGCAGTTCAGAGGTTTAGTCCATTATCATCCAGGCAGACATGGTGCTGGAAGATGAACTGAGAGTTCTACGTCTTGATCTGAAGTCAGTAGAAGGGGACTGTGTGCCACACTGGGTGTAGCTTGAAACCTCAAAGCCTGACTCCACAGTGACACACTTCTTCCAACAAGGCCACATCTCTGAATAGTGCCACTCTCTATGGACCTATTGGGGCCACTCCTATTCAAACCACCGCATAAGGTATATCGCTTTGCCATAAGAACCCACTTTTCTCAACTTTTAAAAAGACGGCTTCATTTTCCTCCCGCTGTTATGTAGTTTTTATTGTATAGAACCTTTACACATTTTTTTACTACTAAGTGGTTTACACTTTGGGAACTATTATGAAGGTGTGTTGGTCTTTTAAATTGTCTTTGAGTTTTGTATGTTTAACTTTTATCTGCAAACTTGGTAAACTCACATATTGTTTCTGTGAGTAAATTTGAAGTTGCCTTTATTTTATAGATTCTTTAGCATCTACTTATATAGACAAACACAGTCTATAAGGGGACAGTTTTATGTCTTCCTTTCCAATCTATATGTATTTTATATCTTTTTCTTAATTAAAGGGTTTAATTCACTAGTACCAAATTAAAGGGAAAAGTTTGATCATCCTTCCTTGGTTCTCATCACAGGGAGAAAGTGTCCCATTTTTGCTATCGACTATGATGTTAACAGTAAAATTTTGTACATGTAGTTTATTAGGTTGAAGAAGTGTCATCTATTTTGAGTGTACTAAGGTGTTTTTTTTTTTAAATCATGAGTGGACATTGGATTTTATCATCTGCCTCTCAGACATCAGTCAAGAAAAGATTAGGTACTCTTGTCTTTTTCTTCACTTAAAATGCCAATATTGTGAATTATATGTACTCAATTTTTGAGTTTTGCACTTCTGGGATATACCCCACTTGGTTAATTAATTGATGTATTCAACTTTCTAACGTTCCACTTGGGATTTTATGCATGTTCATGAGAGATATTAGTATGTAGTCTTCTTTCTTGTGACCATTTTGTCTGATTTTACTAACAGGAAAATGTTGTAGACCTCAGAAAATGAGGTGAGAAGAGCTCCATCTTCTACTGTTTTCTAGAACAGATCATGTTTTATAAAGAACTGCTGACATTTCTTTAAGTATTAGGCAGAATTTATCATTGGGACATGGAGATTTAATTTATGGACTGTTTTGAACTAAAATATAATTAATTTGGTAACTGAAAAAAATTTTAGATTATTTACTTCATCTTAACTTCCTTATTTGTGATTTTATAAGGACTTGATCCATTTCATGTAGCGTTCCAAATTCTTTTCCACAGAGTTTTCCATATCATTTCCTTATTACCTTTCTAGCATTTGGAAGATCTGTAGTAGAAAGAATTAGAAAGGTCCAAACACCAGGAAGCCTCTACTATTAAACCATACATTTAAACAATCCATGGATCAAAAAGAAATACAAGAGAAAAATTTTAAAATACTTGAACTGAACAACAACAACAAACACAGCTTGAAATTTATGCTATGTATGTATCAACAGAATATTATACAAAGAATACCCTCTTCCTGATCCTGATGATTTGTGTTCTCTCTCTACTCTCAATAGAAATTTATCAATTTTATTGATCTTTAAAAAGTACCTATTTTTGTCCCATTGATTTTCTCTGTTATTTATCTTATATTTCATTGGTTCCCATTTTTTTATTGTTTTGTTTTCTGTGCTTAATTGGAGTTGATTTTGTTCTTGTTTTGCTAACTTACTATAATAGACATTATTCGTTACTATTTGCAGCATTTTTTCTCATTTACTATGAATATTGAAAACTCTGAATTTCCCTTTAAGCACTGTTGATATATACAATAAATTTCAAGCTGTGTTTGTTGTTGTTGTTGTTGTTGTTGAGTTCAAATATTTTAAAATTTTTCTCTTGTATTTTTTTTTTTGTATCCATGGATTGTTTAAATGTATGGTTTAATAGTAGAGGCTTCCTGGTGTTTGGACCTTTCTCTTTTGCCTTTCTAATTCTGGTTTCTAGTTTGATTCCATATGGCTGTAGAGTACACACTGCATCGTTACAATTTTTCTAAATTGTTAAGATTTGTTTTATGCTTTCTATTATGGCTATTTCATAGTCACCTGAAAATTTGGTGCACATTCTGCTGTTGTTGGACAGAATAGTCTATAAATGCCATTTGATTGATGGTATTATTTGTTTTCTTCTGTTTGCTCGGTTGTTTGTTTCCTTGGTTGGTTTTGAGATTGTATTTTGTTGCAATATTTTTCTCTTCCCTGTCCTCCCTCCAACTCTTCATTCTCCTTCAGATTCATCATCTCGTTTTGAATCAATTGTTATTGTATACATATATATTTGTATTTGCATATGTATTTCCAAATATATCCTGTTGAGTTCATATAATATTACATGTATATGTTTTCAGGGATGATCTTGGAGAAGGCTATCTTTCCCATCTCCAGCTTTCTTCGGTTGCCTATAGCTCTTTGTGTTGGGCTGAGGGCTTGAGGGCAGTTTGGCATGTTGGTTGATGTCCTTGTTCAGCTCATGTTTGGGCAGTCATGTTGGTGAGACTTCATGTGTACAAATTCTGATGTTACTAGGAGACACAATCTTACAGCAAACTCGCTAATCCTTTGGCTCTTGCAATCTTTCCACTGCCTCTTCTGCAATGTTAGCTGTGGGAATGGGTTTTATAGATGGATCCACTGGGACTGTGATTCTCAGTTTTGCGTGTTCATTGGCTGTGGTTTTCTGGAATGGTCACTCTGTTGTAAAAAGAAGTTTCTTTATAGACTGGTGTTAGGGAATATGCTGGTATAGTAAATTAGTGGTTGTAGATTCTCCTCCAATAAGCATGATTTCATTAACACTGATTAGTTACTTGCATTTCCAGTTCCTGGCAAAGTCCCCTTGTTAAGTGGTTCTTTTATATACTGGTCAATGTTCTGCCTACCATTTTTATTGCAGAGAAAGAACTGTTGAAAAATTCCTGACTAAAATTGTCACCTTATTTCTTTCTCTTTTCAAATCTGTCACTTTTTCTTGTTTGTGTCCTAGAAGTTCTTGTGTTAAATACTCAGCATTGCTTAATCTTTCTGGTGAATTGATCTACTTGCTAGCAGTTAGTGTCCTACTTGATCTCTGGTGATTTTCGCTGCTCTGACATCTTCTTTGTTTGATATTAATGAAGTCATGCTCATTTTTCTTTGATGAGTGCACGTTGAGTCCCTCTTTTATCCTTTTTCACTTTTAACCTAACTACATCATTATATTTGGTATGAGTTTCTTGTAGACAGCTTATTGATGGGCCATATCCTTATATTAACATTCTGCACATCATTATTTTAATAAATGTGTTTAGACCACTTAAAGTAATTATTGACATGTTTGGAATACTTTTACATTTTAATATTTGCTTTTTTCTTAATTTTTTTTAAGATTTATTTACTTATTTTATTTAAGTGAGTACACTGTTGCTTTCTTCAGACACACTGGAAGAGGGCATCGGATCCCATTACAGATGGTTGTGAGCCTCCACGTGGTTGCTAGGAATTGAACTCAAGATCTCTCTGGAAGAGCAGTCAGTGCTCTTATCTCCTGAGCCATCTCTCCAGTCCCCTTTTTACTTAATTCTTACTTTTTAAAAAATTCTTCTGTTCCAGCTTTTGGTCTAATTTTGGGTTACCTGAAATGTATCTAAGTACATTTTTCATTTTGGGAAAATGTCAATTAATAGAAAATTGCAGTGATGATAAAATATATTATTGCATACACCCCAACTTTCACCAATATTGGAATCTACCAGGCCCACTTTTTAAAATTAAGAACATTATGTGTGATACACTACTATGAACTAAACTCCACTCTAAAAATGATTTACTTAATATGAGAGTTGTGCTTGCATGTACACTTGCATACCAGAAGAGGGCATCAGATCCCATCTACTGAGAATTGAACTCAGGACCCCTGGAAGAACAGCCAGTGCTCTTAACTTCTGAGCCATCTCTCCAGCCCCCAAACTCTAGTCTTTAATTCTGCTTATTTTCCTACCACCTTACTTTTCTTTTTTGATATTAAATTCATGATAACACACTGTTTAATCATTATACATACTGAATGTTTGCCTATCAATTCAGAATATAAACATTTCCAGTCTAATTAAAAAGTAGAAATGCTACCTATTTTCTTCAGTCTTGTATACACACTCCACTTTTCTGTTGTATTTTTTCTTACACAGCACATCTATTTATACTTAAAACTCTAGAAGATAAACTTATATAATCCTTGCTTTCTTTCAATTGTGAAACATATTGTAAACATCTCCAAATAGAAGAATACTTTTACTGAGATATAGACTTATTTCCACTGGTCTTCATTTATTTTCTCCTATTTTATTTTGTTTAAGAGCTTTCCATAGCAATTATTCTAGAGACAATCTACTTCTTTATATTTATGACATGAAGGGGTGTCTATTTTTCCTTCTCTCATTCATAAAATGCATTATTTGTACATTTATGATTATGCTGACAATTTCTTAAAAATCAGTACCATGCTGGTTTTTATAAAGAAGTAGATTTTTTTTGGTGTCAACTTGACACAAACCTAGACGTAGCTAAGAAGAGGAAATCTCATCTAAGAAAATGTCTACAATAGATTGACCTGTAGACAAGCCTATGGATCATTTTCTTGATTAATGATTGATGTGGGTGTTCCCAGTCCATTGTTGGTGGTAAGCTCAAACAAACCTCTCCTGATTCTCTTCTATCTATCTATCTATCTATCTATCTATCTATCTATCTCCTGTCTATCTGTCTATCTATCTATCTATCTATCTATCCATCCATCCATCCATTTATTTATTTTGGTATTTGGAATTGAACCTTAAGTGTTGAGCATGCCAGACAAGTACTGTACTACATATCTATATCCCTAGATCACTTGTAAAATATTTTGCTTTAACGAGCATCTATCTCATTAAGCTGCCTAGGCAGGCATTCACCTTTCTCTGTAGCCTAGGTAGATCTTTAGATTTTGATCCTCTTACCTCATCTTCCCAAGTAAGTGGGATCACAGGACTGTGACACCAGATCCAGAGTCCTTTTCTTCTTTTAAGTCAATTATCTTATGTAGTTTGTTATAGTGACAGAAAGCTAGCTAATACAGGAAGTTATCAGATATTATTGTTTCAAGTTATTTTTAACACTATACTTTTTCTCTTCTATGGGGATCTGATGACATGAATATTAAATCCCCTAGATTCCTAAATCCTATTCATCTTTTTAAAGCCTGTTATTCAGATTGGTAGTTGGTATATCTTCACATTCACAGACCCTTTCTTATATAAATTAGGTCAATTTCTTGAATTTCAAAATTCTTTTACTGTTCAGTTGAAGACCTTCTGTTAACTGCTGGGTGTGGTGAGGCATGTCTCGGAGCCACATCCCAGCACTCGGGAAGCTGACACACACTGGTGGGGTTCATGCCAGCTTCGGTTATATCACCAGTTTGAGGCCATCCTCAAACATAGAATACCTTATCTCAAAAGCAAAACAAAACTTCCTCTGATCTTTAATTAGACTCTCCACTTGAAATATATTCCAGGAGTATTTGTGATTGTTTGAACTTTGTTTTTCCCAAAATATTTGTCAGATAATTCCAACAAATGCACTCACTCATTATTGGTGTTTTTTGTCTCTTCCCATGCATGTTCAAAAAATTTTAAACTTCTTTTTTTAAAAAAAGGCTTATTTATTTTATATATGTGAGTATGCTGTTGCTGTCTTCAGACACACCAGAAGAGGGCATTGGATCCCATTACAGATGGTTGTGAGCCACCATGTGGTTGCTGGGAATTGAACTTGGGATCTCTGGAAGAGCAGTCAGTGCTCTCAACCACTGAGCTATCTCTCCAGTCCCCTGCATGTTGACATTTTAATGGACATTTGTGTGATAAGTAACTTGGGTTTCTCCTCTGGACATTTTTATGTTTTACATTATTTGAGTATTAGAGTGGTAATGACAGTTTTATTTTTGAAAGACACCTCACGTAATTAGGTTCAGGCTGGAAGGTACCACCCACAATCTTTGGATATCATTCCTAAAGGAGTACAACTTTTACTGTCATTGTTGTATACATCAGAACTGTTCTGGGTATGAGCCATCTCGTATTCTGCCTGGGACCTAGGTAGTGCTCTATTTATTAGTTCAATTTTCAAAGTCTTTGGAATGCCAATATGTAGCTTGAAGAGGACTGACAAAAAATTATTAAGAACTTTTCAGGATGGTAAACTACACAGTGATGTAGGAGGACAGATGTGTTAGCAACTCTAGAGAAAAAAAAATCTAGGGTATTAGGAATATCAGAAATAGGAACTACTTTACTATCACCATTGGTCCTGCTCTACTGGCCCCTGGTGATGACACTGGTAGAAGTCCTCAGCAAGCAAAATGGAAAAAATAAAAAATTAACTCTGATATAAGCCTAAATCCTTCTATCCACAGATACCAGGTTTGGATTCCTAAGCATTTCTATGCTGCTATTTCCTCATTTTCTTTACTTTCTGTGGACCAGGCAGGTGTAAAGATAAAAATAAATGACACCACTGTCAGTTATCACCATGATTACTGTCATCTTAAGATAATTTAGTGTGGTTTCAATCTGGACATTATTTTACAAGGAAAAAAATGACTGAAGAGTTTTTTTTTTATTCAAAAGAATATCTTAACCGTTTAATGTCAGAGAAAACTAGGTGTATGTTCTTTGGCTACTGTTCTCTCCAATCACAACCTTTGTAATAATTCCATCCATTCTCATGACCTAAGTCATCGTATATGTGCCAGTACTTTCCAAGTTTTTAGTCTCCAGCCAGATTTGTACATTCAATCCCAACTCAGCATTTCGGTTGAACATCTATTGAATGCCTGAAAATCAAAATGTTCCAAACTAGTTTTCCTGCTTCTGACCCTGCAGGACAGCATGTTCTCAGCATAGCAGCCAGAGACACACTGGAAATCTGAGTCACAACAAGTCCTTTTGTTTCTCAAAACTTCCACCTCACTCAAATCAAAGCCCAAATCTTATGTTGGCCTACAAGGACCTTAACAATCTGACTCTCGTAGTTGTGGTTGCTCTTGCTGAGTTAGTACTGGGACATATTGACCTTTTGCTGCTTCTCTACTCTCCAGCATATTCCCTTTCCATAGCCCCTGTGTTGGTTGGTCTTATTCCCTACGTCTGTCCTCCCAGATATTACAGAAATGACTCCTTATATCTCTTCAAGCCTTTGCTCAACTCCATTCTTTTTTTTATTGGATATTTTCTTTATTTATATTTCAAGTGTTATCTCCTTTTGTGGTTTCCACCTCCTGGAAACCCCTTATTCCATCCCTCCTCCCCCTGTCTCTATGAGGGTGTTCCACCACCCACCCACCCACTTCCTCCTCCCCTCTCGATTCCCCTACACTGGAGCATCTATTGAGCCTTCATAGGACCAAGGACCTCTCCTCCCATTGATGTCTGTCAAGGCCATCCTCTGCTACATAGGCAGCTGAAGCCATGTGTACTCCTTGGTTGGTGTCCTAGTCCATGGGAGCTCTGGGGGGGGGGTCTGGTTGGTTGATATTGTTGTTCTTCCTATGGGGTTGTACTCACTGATACCCAAGACCCAAGATACAATTCACAGACTACATGAAGCTCAAGAATAAGGAAGACCAAAGTGTGGTTGCTTTAGTCCTTCTTAGAAAGGGGAACAAAATACACACAGGAGCAAATATGGAGACAAAGTGTAGAGCAGAGACTGAAGGAAAGGCCATACAGAGACTGTCCCACAGGAAGATTCATCCCATATACAGACATCAATGTCTGACACTACTGTGAATGTCAAGAAGTGCTCAGCTGCATTCTTTTCACTCAGACTGTGCCCAAAATATTCTCTAAATCTGAACCC
The DNA here is from genome assembly GCA_019843815.1 of Montemys delectorum. Classification (NCBI taxonomy): domain Eukaryota; kingdom Metazoa; phylum Chordata; class Mammalia; order Rodentia; family Muridae; genus Montemys; species Montemys delectorum. The sequence continues at coordinate 1,636 of JADRCD010075588.1, read as the reverse complement.
TATTTCTGCCTCTCCCTGCATTACATTTCTTCCACTGAATTATTAGACATGTTATATAATCTAAATTCTCATTGATTATTTAAAATATAACTTCTTGAAGAGATGTGGATTTTCTGTCTTGTTTCTGGCTATATAATCAGGATCTAGCATGAAGTAGATGCTTGACAAATAGATGTTGGAGAACCACAGCCAGAAAATGATTGAAGCTTTTATTTTATATTTGAGATTACAATTGAATCATGTTTTCCTTCCTTTTCTTCCCTCCAAACCAGATACTCCTCCTTTCTTTCTTTCAAATTAATGACCTCTTTTATTCATTAATTGTTCTCACATGCCTATATTTCCATATATGTACATATATACTCTGAAATATAACCTCCTCAGTCTGCATAATGTTATTTGGGTCTTATTTGTATTCAAGGCTGACTGTTTGGTATTGGACAACCAATTGGCATATTCTTCCCTGGGGAAAACTATTTACCTTAGTCCCAGCATTCCTTAGTTTCCTGTAGTTCTTTATGTAGGGTAGAATTCATGGGCTTTTCCAGGTCCACTTTGGCAAGTCTATTGTTGTTGTCATCAGCTCATGTTTAGGCATAACAGAGACAAATATTGGTGTAGCTTCTGACATCACTAGGAGATAAAAAGGTGTTTCCTTGATGAGAAGGGAGAATTACACATATATGCACATAAGAATAAATATTTAGATTGGAGATTCTGTTGATTTAATAAAATGGAGGTGGCAGGTTCTCCTCCAAGATCCAAGACTTAACTGGCCATGAGTAGTTGGTTAGGTTTCCAGTGTCGGGCATGATTCCTTTTGTTAAGCAAGTCTTGAGTCAAGGTAGAGGGCTTACCACCAAAGTATGCATGCCGCTATGCCTATATCCTTAGGGTTATCGTGTTCTGTTGGTCATTGTTGTGGCTCATAAGTATCATAGCTGGCAAAAGTATTGGCTGCTTCCTTCATTTGAAATATTGCATAGCACCTTCTGCTTCCATGAAAGCTAGTTCTTGGGGGGAAATCAGCATTTAGATCAGTTCCAGCTCTGAGTCCTCTGGGCCCTGCTTCTGAAGTGCATGGTGTCTTCAGCGATAGGGATGTGCTTTTCACCTCTTGGAAGTAACCAAGGGAAATAACACTAGTCTATTTGCTTTAAGAGTCTCTTGAATAACCTGACCAACAGATAAAAAGAGGACTTCTCATGCTTGGTGGGGTTTTTTTTTTGGGGGGGGGGCTAGGCCGTCTTAAGCTGTAGGAAGGAGTGCTATCAGCCCCAGATGAATGTTTTTGAGTGTGGACACTGAAAATTCCTGAGTGTTTGCAAGAACAATCATTGATGATAAGGGATCTTCTCAAAGAAATAAATGGTTCAGAGCCCTGCTGTTCCTGTACCCTAGTAGAACTCAATATGAGAAATACCAAGAGTGTGAGTTTCTGCACAGATTGACTCTTTGCAAGGTGTTGGAAACAGGTACAGAATTAGAAACTGAAAGCTTTGTGCTTGGATTGATTCACAGGTTTCAGCGTTTCAACTTTCAAAGTGCTGCTGCTGCTGCTACTGCTGCTGCTGCTGCTGCTGCTGCTGCTGCTGCTGCTGCTGCTGCTGCTGCTGCTGCTGCTGCTGCTGCTGGC
>JADRCD010075582.1:7501-19534 GCA_019843815.1 Montemys delectorum | reverse complement strand
ACTGTGGGCTCCACTAAAATACATTTTTCCTTCAAGAGGGAAAAATATCAGGGCACAGTCACAAAAGCAAAACCAATGTCTGGGATCCAATTCACAATCTTTTGGGCTCCTGTAAGGGCTTTGGTCACTTCTCCATCTCTGCCCTTTGTAGCACACATTTTTATCTTCTGGGCTCCAGATGCCTGTACTCCATTGCTACTGCTGTCCTTGGTGGTCACTGTATGGTACTGGCATTCCCAAAACACTGCTGTAACTAGGCTTTACCAGTAGCCTCTCATAGACTGTCTTCACAGTGCCAAGCCTCAACTCCTTTGCATGACACTTTCAGTCCTGGGCCATCAATTGCAAACTGAGGCTGCACCTTCACCAATGGCCTTCCATGGCCTCTCGTTGTGCCGAGACTCAGCTGCTCTCCGTGACCTCTTCATGCTGTCAAAACCAGTACCACCTAGGTGACTCTTACACATTACCAAGTCCTGCTGCAGCACAAGGTACAACCTTGGCTATCTCTGGAATACAGCCTCTTTGTGCTCTCAGAAAACACTCCCCAGAAGATGTCACCTCAATGATGCTGGTCTCTTTTTAATCACCGTTAATTTCTTAGCTCCAGCTAACCAGCATCAATAGTCCCAGCAATGCAAAGTTTTCCCTTTAGTAGTTCTGGTATCGTGTTAATCACAGCTGATATTTCAGCCCCAGCTAACCAGAACCACAGAATCTTTACAATCAAAACAACATGGCCCTGATAAGAGTCTTTAATCTTCCCTCTGAAATTTCACAAGCCAGGCCTCCATCTCTGCACTGTTCTCAACATGATCTTCCAAGCTCCTACAGAACATCCCACAGAGTTCTTAACAGCCAGTGGCTGCTCTTCTAGTTCAAAGTTTCAAAGTCTTTCCACTGTCTTCCCCAAAACATGGTCAGGTTGTCACAGGAATACCCCGCTTCTGGTTCCAATTTGTCTTAGTTAGGTTCTCTAGAGTCACAGAACTTAGTCTCTATGTAGTAAAGGGATTTATTGATGACTTACAGTTTGTAGTCCAACTCCCAACAATCAACTCCCAACAATCAACTCCCAACAACAGTCACGGCAGAAGCTGTGAATGGAAGTCCAAGGATCCAGCAATTGCTCAGTCCCACAAGGCAAGCAGGCGAAGCAGAGAGAGCCTTCCTTCTTTCAATGTCCTTATATAGGTCTCCAGCAAAAAGTGTGGCCCAGGTTAAAGGTGTGTGCCACCACACCTTTAACCCCAGATGACCTTGAACTCATAGAGCTTTCTATGTTAATCCTATGTGATTCGTAGCCACTATTCTTTAAGGTCTCTATGCCAAGATTCAGGTCAGAAACTTGTATCTCTCAGCCTCTGGATTAGGGCCACAGGTGAGCCTTCTAATTCTGGATTGTAATTCATTTCAGATGTAGTCAAGTTGACAACCAGGAATAGCCACTACATATGTGTAGAAATTTTGAAATTGTACTGACTTAAATCCTGTAAACCCAGTATTTGGTCACTTTTGTATGTAACCCCTGCTGGCCTGGAGCTCAAAGGTCATCTACCTTGTCTTGCTTCCTGAGTGCTGAGATTGAATAGTATATGCTGGGATGTAATTCAGTTGCTAAAGTGCTTGACTAGCATCAGGAAGCTGGAAGTTTGATCCTTAGCATCTCATAAGCTGGGCCTACTGGTACACAGCACTTGAAGAGCACAATCAGGATACATTTCATGGTCATACTCAGTCGTGTATCACGTTTGAGACCTCAGATATATATATATTCTTTCTGCCTCCCCCAAAGCATTAGAATTTGAATTACTAATTTGGCATTAAGGTTCAACTTGAAGAATTATACTCCTTTAAGCAAACTAATCAAAATTGTACTAATTTTACAGTTCATTTGAAAGATGCACAAGAAATACTTCAAATTACAAGTCATTTCAATTAAAATATATTGGTTTTAAACTGGGAAATTGCTTCAATAAAAGCGGTTGGATTATCAAAAATCACTTTTGTTGATGACCTATAATGCCAACTACAAAATAGTTTATAGCATGACTTTGTTTATATGATGGATAGATTGCTGGGAGTCAACTCCAGGGCATCAGTTATACTAGAAAAACATGTGACACCTGAGCTACACCCTCATTTAAAAAACAAAATTTTTACATATATGCCTATTCCTGTTGGTTTATGTTTGATATTAAAGGCGTTTGACATATTTATAATTTAGCCAAAAGTCAAGTATCAAACCAACAAATAGTTTCTGTGGTAAAACAGTTTCTTTTCTATCTTAATCTGCTTTATGACTTGTTCTCTAGATGTGAATTTTGAAACCATGGATACCACACACCCCCTTCCCACAAAAAGGCGGGGGTGAGGTTTGAGGGGTTGGAGAATTGACCAAACTGCTTGAAACTTGTGAAGAAGGAAATAAACTAGAAACAGAAAGACATTGTACGAAACAATGTCTGGCAACAGCTCACTTAGTAGACAAAGTGCCACATGAGTTAATCCCCTCAGTACAAAACTGTAAGTAATTTGAAGCTCTTATACAGAGATTGGGCAGTTGCCAGTAGAAATGTCTTTGAGGGTAGGGATGTGGCTCAGTCTGCCTAACATACACAAAAGCCCTGAGTTTGATCACTAGCACCAAAAACAACTCTGGGTGTGCTGGCATATGCCTGTAGTTTTGGCACTTGAATGGTAGAGTTGGCAGAATGGAAGTTGAATTTGTCCTCAGCTATCTATATAAGGTTGACATTAAGCTAACCTATAGGAAACTCCATCCAAAAAAAAAAAAAAGTCTTTGTTTTGTAAGTTGTGGTCTACCAACTTGCAAACTATAGGACACAATGAGTTCTCAGATGTCCTGGCTTATAGTAGTTTTTTGTTTTTTTTTTTTTTGTTTCTTTGCTTGTTTGTTGAGACAGGGTCTTTGTAGTTCTGCCTGGCCTGGGGCTCACTATGGTGACAAAGCTGTCCTGGAATTCATAAAGTCTTACAGCAAGCAAGTTGGACATGATTATTGTAGTCCCCTAAGAGTAAAGAAAATCTAAACCAAATAGTAGCAATAAGAATGGAACTGATCCTGAAGCAAAGTGATAACCTGCCTGTAATCCTAGCCATTGGGAGGCTAAGGAAGGAAGAAAGGGGGACCACAGTTCAGAATCTATCTGAGTTGCATAGGCCCAGTCTCCAATGAGAAAATTGGTTGTGAAAGAATAAATACATTTCAAAGTAAAATATATATACTTTTATAAAATATATATAAAGGTATAAAAATCGCATGCTTTTATTCTGGAAGGTGATGGTAATAGTACTGAAGGATGACAAGTTTATGAGAAACCATCTAAAACACTGAACGTTTTTAGAGTATTACATTTGAACTGATATTTAGGCATTTATTTTAAAAAATGCTTTGATTAAAAGTCTTTGGCTTAGCCAGGAAATGGTGGCACACCGTTAAACCCAGCACTTGGGAGGCAGAGGCAGGCAGATTTCTGAGTTCGAGGCCAGCCTGGTCTACAGAGTGAGTTCCAGGACAGTCAGGGCTACACAGAGAATCCCTGTCTAGAGTCAAAAAAAAAAAGTTGTTGGCTTTACCAAGCTAAGACTGAAAAGTTCATGATTCATGATGAGAGACAAATTTGGCCATAATTCGAAAATAAAGCCAATTAGAGTAGACAAGTTCCCTGAAGGAAAAAAGAAAAAGTTTTTAGAACTAAAGAGATGGCTCAGAGATTTAAAGCACTTGCTCTTACAGAGGACCAGGGTTCAGTTCCAACACCTACATCATGTTTCATAACCATCAGAAACACCAGTTTAGTGGGATACACAGACATACATGCAGGCAAAATCCTCACAAAATAAATCTTTAAAGGAATTGAATAAAATTTTATATAGTGTCTTAGGGGGTTTTTGGGGTTTTTTTTTGTTTTGGTTTGGTTTTGGTTTTTCGAGACAGGGTTCCTCTGTGTAGCCCCTGGCTGTCCTGGAACTCACTCTGTAGACCAGGCTGGCCTCGAACTCCGAGATCCACCTGCCTCTGCCTCCCAAGTGCTGGGATCAAAGGCATGCACCACCACTGCCGGTCTTTACATATTAAAATTTCAATCAATTTAAAATGTCTAATATCTTTTAAAATTCAAAGTCTCTTAACTGTGGGCTCCACTAAAATGTCTTCTTCCTTCAAGAGGGAAAAATATCAGGGCACAGTCACAATCAAAAGCTAAAATCAAACTCCAACCGTCCAATGTCTGATCCATTCACGATCTTCTAGATTCCTCCAAGGGCTTGGGTTACTTCTCCAGTTCTGCCCTTTGTAGCACACACCTTGTCTTATAGGCTCCAGATGCCTGTACTCCACTGCTGCTGCTGTTCTTGGTGGTCATTCATGGTACTGGCATCTCTAAAACACTGTCTTCCACTGTAACTAGGCTTCACCAATAGCCTCTCATAGGCTCTCTTCATGATGCCAAGCCTCAACTCCTTTGCATGACCCCTTCAGTCCTGGGCCATCAATTGTACCTGAGGCTGCCCTTTCACCAATGGCCTTCCATGGCCTCTCACTTTGCTGAGCCTCAGCTGCTCTTCATGACCCTTTCATGCCTTCAAAACTAGTACCACCTGGATGACTCTTACACATTACCAAGTCCTGCTGCAGCACAAGGTACAACCTTGGCTATCTCTGGAAAACAGCCTCTTTGTGCTCTCAGAAAACACTTCCCAGAAGATGTCACTTCAATGATGTTGGTCTCTTCTTAATCACTGCTAATTTCTTAGCTCCAGCTAACCAGCATCAATAGTCCCAGCAATGCAAAGTTTTCACTTTAGTAGTTCTGGTATCTTGTTAATCACAGCTGATATTTCAGCCCCAGCTAACCAAAACCACAGAATCTTCACAATCAAAACAACATGACCCTAATAAGAGTCTTTAATCTTCCCTCTGAAATTTCACAAGCCAGGCCTCCATCTCTGCACTGTTCTCAACATGATCTTCCAAGCTCCTACAGAACATCCCAAAGAGTTCTTAACAACCAGTGGCTCTTCTAGCTCAAAGTTCCAAAGTTCTTCCACAGTCCTCCTCAAAACGTCAGATTGTCACAGGAATACCCCACTATAAACATTTATGAAAATAAACTTTTCTTATGCATAAATTATTAAATATTTCCACAACTGAATTAAAATTCTTTTTTTGTAAAAGTATATCTCAAGTATATATTTGTTGGAAAATCCCTACACTGTGTCAGTTAAGAGGGTCTATGAGCAAAATGTTTTAGTTAAACTTTACTTTTTTAGAAACTGAGGAATTAAAGTCTAACTTTGATCAGTTTAAAAGACTGAAATTTACGTGGTTTTAATTTTTCAAGTGAGAATCCAAATAATGGAAATTGGGGGGTCGGGGGAAGGTACCAGTCTCCGGGTTCAAGAAAAACTAAGATAAAGATCTTCCTAACTGAAGAGCTGTAATAAAAGACTTAGCCAGGTGTGGTGGCACACACTTGTAATTCCAGCACTTGGGAGGCAGAGACAAGCAGATTTCTGTGAGATTGAGGCCACCCTGGCCTGCAAGAGTTCCCAGTAGCCAGGACTGTTACAAAGAGGAACTGTCTCAAAAAAACAAACAAATTTGGAAACCAGGAAGACAAGTTGTTCAAAACTACAACTGGCATTTCGAAGGAAATTTTGCAAGATGTTCCAGAAGGTAACCAAAAATAAATTTGACTCATTCTAGATTATGTTTCGCCAAAAATAAATTGGGGAGAAACAAAAAAAAAATCTCAAGTTATTAAAATCGGGATTCCAGGTTATTGTAACAATTTAGTAGTTAAAAGTACTTGTGTGCTGGTGAGATGGCTCAGCAGTTAAGAGCTCTGACTGCTTTTCTGAAGGTCCTAGGTTCAAATCCCAGCAGCCACAGGGTGGCTCACAACCATCTGTAATGGGATCTGACGCTCTCTTCTGATTGTGTCTAAAGACAGCTATAGTGTACTCGTGTATAATAAATCTTTGGGTCAGAGCAAGCAGTGACTGAGTGAGTGGGATTGACTGGAGTGAGCAGAGGTCCTAAAAATTCAATTCCTAACAACCAACCACATGAAGGCTTACAACCATCTATTCAGCTACAGTGTATCCATGTACATAAAATAAATCTTAAAAAAAAAAAAATTCCTGTAGAGTGTAAGAAAAGTACACCTAATGCATCCTTCGCTAAACTAAAACAATACACTAAGATAAGATTCAGCCGGGCAGTAGTGGTGCACACCTAGCACTCAAACGTGGACTTCTGGGGCTGGAGAGATGGCTCAGTGGTTAAGAGTACTGACTGCTCTTCCATAGGTCCTGAGTTCAATTCCCAGCAACCACATGGTGGCTCACAGTCATCTACAATGTGATCTTATGCCCTCTTCTGGTGTGTCTGAAGACAGCTACAGTGTACTCATACACATAAAATAAATCTTGAAAAAAGAAAAAAAGGTGGATTTCTGAGTTTGAGGCCAGCCTTGTCTACAAAATTAAATTCCAGGACAGCAAGATTTTCTTTTAAAGATTATTTTATGTATATGAATACAATGTAGCTGTACTGATGGTTGTGAGCCAATATATGGTTGCTGGGAATTTTGAATTCAGGACCTCTGCTCGCTTCAGTCAGCCCTGCTCTCTCCGGCCTAAAGATTTATTATATCTAAGCACGCTGTAGCTGGCTTCAGACATACCAGAAGAGGGTGTCAAAGCTCGTTAAGGATGGTTGTCAGCCACCATGTGGTTGCTGGGATTTGAACTCAAGACCTTCAGAATAATAGTCAGTGCTCTTAACTGCTGAGCCATCTCTCCAGCCCAAGATTTTTTTAAAAAGGAAGCTCCCAGTTCTACAGACATGAGAGGATTGATGCTAACAGGAATTCCTTCTTAATACTATCTCTTACTTTTGGACCAATACTATAGTCACTGACCTAAACATTACTAAAAGAATTCTACTTCTTATAAATAAGTTTTTGAGGTACTCTTTAAAAAGGTTGGAGTTTTTCTATACTATCTCTTACTTTTGGACCAATACTATAGTCACTGACCTAAACATTACTAAAAGAATTCTACTTCTTATAAGTAAGTTTTTGAGGTACTCTTTAAAAAGGTTGGAGTTTTTCTTTCCACAATCTAGATTTCACAAATTTGAACCACTCTTAGGAACATTTTTACTAAGTTTTTTATTGTTAGGGTGGTAGAGTAAGACTTCTGTCAGTATGAACAGTAGGCCTCATTACTGTGCCACAAGACTGGCCACAATCTTGGGCATACACATGCAGTCTTTGAGATATGGCTTCTCTTCCCCACAGCCCCCTTTTTTTTCCAAGGCAGGGTTTCTCCATGTAGCCTTAGTTGTCCTGGAACTCATTATAGACCAGTGTGGCCTTGAACTCATGGAGTTCTGCCTCCCCTGTGCTGGGGTTAAAGGTGTGCCACCACAGCCCTCCTTTTCAATGTTTATTTTGTGTTGGTTTAGCCTTTCCTTCTTTCTTCCCTCCCACTCCCTCTGCTTCTTTCAACAGATTTGCACCACAATGTTTCAATAGCAAGGCTGATGACTTATGAAAGCTGTGAATTGCAAAGTACTACATCTAAAAGTCAGGATGCCAGTCAGACAGGATTGGCGACATTCTAGTTAAATACTCAGGCAGCATCACAGCATGCTGGAATGAAGCACCAATCTGTCCATTACAGTTAGTTTTTTCTTGAGGCTCAGAGGTCCCGAATTGTCTCCAGTCCCATCATTGGTTTGTTTGGTTTTTTGTATTTTGAGACAGGGTTTCTCTGGGCAGCCCTGGCTGTCCTGGAACTCACTCTGTAGGCCCTCACCCTGCCCGGCCCTTTATTTTATGTGAGCCTATCACAGGGAACTTTTTGACCTCCAATAGCATCAATCATGGTGTTACCTCCCAGATCTTGTATGCTGAAGGCATGCACCCCCTTGGGTTGTCTTTCTGGACCTCAAGGTTCACCATAGCTTTGTTGGTAAAGTAAAACTTCTGTCTTAAACTTAGAACTTATATTCTTTAACTTAGAGCTTGTTGTGCACCAGCTAGGGTAATCAAGTGCTGCTGTCAAAGGAGCAAATATAATGACTGCAATCCTCTTAACTTGTACTGTGGAGTAAGAGATGAGGCTCACATTCACCAGGAAACTTTCCAATGTTGTACTGTACCTAGATATGACCAAAATAAACCTCCTGGTGTCAGACTCAAGTTTGAACCAACACAAGCTCACTAAATCATGTTGAACTGGATCTCCTTGTCTCACATGGATGGTTACTCTACCAGCCCTGGTATTTGCAGGGACATCCACAAAAGTGTAAACCAAATAAACTCCTCCCCAATTTGCTTTTGGTCATGGTGTTTCATCACAGCCATAGTAACCCTACCTAAGAAAAATATTTAAAATATGTTCTTGAATGACTTGCATACTTTGCTTTCACTTAACTGCAAGCAAGCACTAGGAGCCTTTTGATGAAGTACTTTCTCTTTTAGGTGTTTATCCTAGTATTTAACACAAATAAACACAAGAGAAAGTTATGTGTACTTTAAATACTGTTCCAATGCTTTTTATCAAATGTAGACAATGTATGATAAGTTTAGCACAATACTGTGTGTATAGTAGTATTAGAAACTTTTCATAGAACTTATATTTAAGTGAAGAAAACCTGTTTTTATGATGATATAAAAGTCTATACACTTCTGTATAGATCATCTGCTGAAGGGTACAATCATAGTCATAGAGGGCTTGCTTACTTTGTATGCATGAGGGTTCAATCACTGACTGGTGGTTTCAATAGGTATGGCCCCCAATAGACTCATGTATTTGAATGCTTGGCCCATAGGGAGTAGGCACTATTAGGTAGTGTGGCCTTGTTTGAGGAAGTATGTCACTAAGGAGGTGGGTTTTGAGGTCTCCTATGCTCAAGCTATGCTCACTGTTGTCTAAGGATCAAGATGTAGAACTCTTGGCTCTTCCAGCACCTTGTCTGTCTCGATGCTGCCATGCTTACCACTGTGATGATAATGAACTAACCCTCTGAAACTCTAAGGCAGCCACAATTAAATGTTTTCCTTTATAAGAGTTGCCATGGTCATGGTGTCTCCTTACAGCAATAGACCCCTAAGGCACTGACACTGCAGAGAAACAAAAGACAAGGGAGAAAACAAGGCCCTGGAGAAGACATGGGTTTGAAAGCAAATGACCCATGATCATTATCATTAATAACAGTTACTGAATGCCTACCACATGCCAGGCAACATAATGAGGACTTTGTATCCTTTAACCACCACCCTCATAGCCCTATGAGGAGAGTTATTTTTTTTTTTTTTGTCCCTAGTTAATAAAAGTTAAAACACAGAAATGTTAAATGTCTCAATTAAGTCACATAGCTAATAAATGACTAAACTAGGATTAGACACAGTCCAAGTCCAGAGCCCATTTCTAAAAGCTATGAGAGTTCATGATGAACAGAGCAAGTGCCAAAGCACAAAGTACAGTGCTGTTTTGAGAGAACAGGCTGTGTAGCTTTAAGCACTGCTTGGGGAACCCAAAGTTACACAGTACAGATCTGACATACATGCCCTGATATGGAATTTCCAAAGAACAGTGTCACTTCTGAGATGGCGCTGGCATGGTGGTAGTTTCTGATTTGGGTATTTTATTCATCCCAAGGACTTGAGGGCTTTTTATCCTTTCAAAGACATAACATTCACTTTTGTCTCCAGAGGCCGGTGTTCTAGTGCTGACCAGACGAAAGCCTTCCTTTAATAAAGTGTCGACCAGTAGGCCCAAGACATTTGTTCCATTGGCCAGTTTTCGATTATCAGGCTTTATGGAAATGTACCTGAGGCATACAAAGAAGTAGTCAATTACAAAGCATTCCTTTAATAGCAAAACTACACAGAAACTTATTCACAACCTCAAATAAAGGCATCATACCTTTCTCTTTTGTTTTTGTTGTTGATTTTTAATTTGTTTTGTTTTGTTTTGTTTGTTTATACTGTGTACCATGATTGCTTCAAAATCATGATCCTTTTGCCACAAACAAAATGCTAGTATTACAGGTGTGTTCCCGAGGCTTGGCAACAAGTTTGTTTGTTTGTTTGTTTTATATAGAGTCTTACGTTGTATCCATGGCCAGACTGGAATTCATTTTGTAGACCATGCTGGCTTCAAAGTCAGAGATTTGCCTGCCTCTGCTTCCCAAATGCTAGGATTAAAGACATGTCATCATGCCTTGCCTGGCTCATGACTTTTTTTTAAAAAAACAGATTTTCTTTTGAGTCTTCATTTTCAAGTTTAAATCAGTAACTGAATATTAAAAGACACCATGATTCCAACTCATCTCAATTGCATTTAAGTATATATTCAAAATTGTTAACTTTTCATTGAAATTATTTTCAGGTTGGTCATCTTGGTCAAAGAATTATACTTGCTTATTTTATTTATATAAGGTAACTCATTTCCATTTTTTTTTTTTTACTTTTCTTTAACCCAATTTGACTAAATTGATTTGTTTTTACTAACACTATATATTTACAATTTTCCACTAACTCTAACCATTAGTACTGCCATTGTAATTTGAGATTTATTCCTCTCAAACCAGCCTTTTCAGGTTAAAATTTGAAGGTACAAAATGCCAAGACTCCCAATTTATTGCTATCTTTTCATCAATAGCTGCCTGCTGTTGGAGAGTAAATATGATTGTCAAAATATGATTAAAAATGCAAAACCCTTCCCACCCACTAAGTATTCCACAATGTCAGCACATACATATACCGTGTTTGCTTTAATAATGGCAATATAACACAGAAATAATCTGTCGTCAAGGATATTTTTGTGACTTCCCACTGTTTGTTTTAAAAATGTGAAATAAGGCTTAGGCTAGTGTCAGGTAGACGTTATGTAGTTTCACGGGGGTAAACCACTGTTTGAGCACACCCCTAGTCATGAACTGAAGTCATAGCTAAAATGGTGACCACTGGAGGCCATGTTCAGAAACTCTTTACTGGCAAAGAAAACAACAAACAGCTAAAAATTAGCAAACTACAAAGCACATTTCAAGAAAGGTTTATTGTGCTTGATACAAAATTTTAGCAGTAGTAAATCATTTCATCTTCCAAATTCAGATCTAAGTTGTACAGTTCTAGAAACATCTGTCAGAAAGTCACAGAATATCATAAAAGTCTTAGGATACAAATAGCAAGTAGTAGGTACTAACAAAAAAGTAGAATGTTCTTACAATAACTCATTGAGCTAAAACTACTGTACCTGATTCCCTCTGAGGTCAAATTAGAAAGGATTTCATACACATACGTGAATGAACTAAAGAAAGAGAGAATGGAACCTGCATTTCTAGTGCTGCAGGGAGGCTTTCCAGACCTGCACATGCCAGGCAAGGGACTTGTTGTCTACTAAGCACCATCACCACACCTTATTTTTTTAAAAAAATTTCCAGCACTTGGGAGGCAGAGGCAGGTGGATTTCTGAGTTCGAGGCCAGCCTAGTCTACAGAGTGAGTTCCAGGACGGCTAAGACTACACAGAGAAGCCCTGTCTCAAAAAACAAAACAACAACAACAAAAAAAAATTTAAGGTAGCTATGCTTTTTCATCTAGTTTAAAAAGGAGAGATCAGAAAATGGCTACAGAAGAGACTCTAGAATCCTGAGGCCATAACTTGAACTAAAGTGTGTTGTCACATGGATGGACATCTAAAGATCCAAATGAAGAACCTGAGAGAACTACCAAAACATCATTGAATGCCAAGAACACATTGAAGCCAGCCAGGCTTATTCTACCATATACACCATCCAAAAACATCTGAATAGACAGATTAAGACCAAAAACTTGACAGGCTGACAGGCGGTGGTGGCACATGCCTTTAATCCCAGCACTTGGGAGGCAGAGGCAGTCGGATTTCTGAGTTCGAGGCCAGCCTGGTCTACAGAGTGAGTTCCAGGACAGCCAGGGCTACACAGAGAAACCCTGTCTCAAAAAACCAAAAA
>JADRCD010075580.1:0-18974 GCA_019843815.1 Montemys delectorum | reverse complement strand
TTTCTTTCTTTCTTTCTTTCTTTCTTTCTTTCTTTCTTTCTTTCTTTTTTATTTATTTATATGAGTACACTTTAGCTGTATTCAAACACACCAGAAGAGGGCATTGGATCCCATTGCAGATGGTTGTGAGCCACCATGTGGTTGCTGGGATTTGAACTCCAGACCTCTGGAAGAGCAGCCAGTGCTCTTATCCACCGAGCCATCTCTCCAGCCCCTGCAACTTTCTGAAATCTCTCAGTTGCCTCTTTGTCCCCGTTGTGAGGTATTAGTAATATATGTCTGCATGAGAATGAGATTACAAAAGGTAAAAGCTTCAAGCTCCTATGGGAGGTCCCCAGCAAATAATAAGTGCTGTTAATTGCTGTTGTCATGTTGCTGGTGAATTCTTTGTGGCATCCATGAGCTCTACATTCCAAGGAAAGAATGCTTTACATCAGATAAAGACAAAAGAGAGCCAGCAAAGAGGACCCCAGCTGCAGCTTGATGTTGTGGGGAGCTATGAAAGACTGTGGGACCTCCACTTCAGAGTTATCCTGGCCCCAGGGCAGAGGATCTGGGTGTTATCCATCAACTGTCACTTACTCTCTGAAGGGTGCTCTTGGGGACACTAGTTCTTAAACTCTTACAGTTTCACAATCATGGGTAGAGTTGTCTTGTACAGATAAAGGGTTTCTGGTGGAGTGAGGTGGAGAAGGCAGCAGTTGGAAGTCAGCCAGAAATCTTGAAAATGGCATAGCTGAGGGACCCATCTGTATCTGTTGATGTGACAACGAGAAATGCATTTGATCAAGATGAGCTCACGGCCTTTATATTTTATATTTTAATGTAAGTGTCTGTATTCTGAATGTGAGCATTCAGTGTTTTGTTTGGTTTAAGACTGAATCATTGAGATATAAGTGTGGATGATTTCAGGAGAAATGGCTTACATAATAGCCACTGCAGACTATTTATAAACAAAACTTACCCAACATGCTTTGAAATGATTGTGGTCAATCATTATTTAATTATAATTTTGAACACAGGAACACAGAGGTTTGCATACTGATGTCTGTTTCTGGGCTCTGGGAAGCCAAGACTTCTCTCTCAATGTATTATGTACATGGCAACCAGAAACTATGTCTAAAATAATGTATCCATTGCATACTGAGGATCCCTTAATACATAGCCACCTTCCGGTGAGAGGAAAAAACAGTCCCACCACTCCTTGGCATGGACAGAGGAGGTATTCTACCATCTTCTAATTTAATTATGGGATGTGGTTTCTAGACACACATCTGTCTAGATCTGCTTTCTGTATTTTGTTTTGTTTATAATTATTTTATAATTATAGTAATTAAGCAACCATGCAGGTCATTAGTAATAATTTTATAAAGCTTAAGATGGTGCATTACATAACAGCTAAATGGTTTGTTGTTAAAGTTCATTTTTGAGAAATTGTGGTAGCTGTTGGAAAGCATTATGAACTTGAAGGTGTGCATGAGAGAGAGAAAGTTTTTCTCTTCTAGAATTGGGTATTTTCAGGTAACTGCTGTCTCAGGGAAGCTCTGCAGCTATCTCAGAAGCTCCACGGCTGCACCATCATTTACATGTGTGCTCACAAGTATGTCCATATACACATACATTCTTTTAGTCACAATTTAGACACACACACATACACACACACATACACACACACAAACACACACACACACACACACACACACACACACACACACACACACACAAAATCACTTGTTGCTCATAGCCAATAGTAAAAAGCAAAGTCCACTGTTCCTTTAAAATTCTGAAATTTGCCTTATAATTTTAATTTTGAAGACTGGGAAATTATTAGAACTATAATATCATGAAACTATTATTAGAAAACACTAATTATTAGGCTACTAGAGCTATATATAATTAAGATCAGTAAAGGAATTCCCTTTATTACTTTCCAAAGCATGTTGTTTATCTATAGCATAGAAATATTTAGATACATGAAAAAGTGGTTGCAGGCAGCAATATGAAATAAATAGCATCTCATTTTTATATAGATAGCACTAATTGGTAAGGGCAACTGTCTTAGCAAGTATGTCCTAACAATAGCAAGAAGCACATTGCTGACTAATAGGTATCTTAGCTGAATAGAAGAAAGAATTTGGAGAGGGCTAAGAGGCTAATTATATTGCAGACCTCCTTTCCAATATTAATTAGACAATGGGTAATAGTGTCGTAGTCTGCATAAAGAGTTCTTAGAATATCTCAACTGGTTTAAGGAAAGAGAAGCTACTGTGTGTTGGGCATTTGTGGGCACATGTTTACACTATGATCTGGAAAAGAGATTACAACATGCCATCTTTTCCTACCCTTTCTTCTGTCTTGCAGGCTATGGATAACGCCACAAAGAAAGTTAGCATGGACCAACTAGAGATCATTTCAATTGGATAATGGGCAACAGAGTAAACCTGTGCCTTCGATTTCTTCCCCCTACAGGATGAGGGTACTGGAGGACATGAATTTTCCATCCATCATGACATTTCATGCCCATAGGCAAAGCCAATAGTTATGTCCAAAGAAAGCCCTGAAGCAATGGATATTGGCCTAATGGGTATCCATACTGTGAAAGACTGGGCCACAGTTGCCTTACATATCACCCCTACTGGTGACAGTGTTAGAGAAGAGATCACATGCTTGCTTTCTTTATGTGGTCATTCATAGAATAGGTTATAAGTATCTTTAGAGGTGGTAGGAAAAATACCTTTACGTGGTTTTCACCTTTACATTCCAAGGCTGTTTGACACTCTTTGAATGTTTCTTGTCTATTGGCATGACAAAGAAGTTAGGCAGTATTCATTTTCAATAAATATTCCATATACTTTTGCTTTAACATTAAAATTATCATGATGTTTTGTAAGTTTTATATATGTTATAATTTTACAAAAAGAATTTTCCTTACTTTAAAATTGAGCAGCATGGTTTTTATTTTCAGTAATTTTGGGTATGATTTCTTTTAGCTGGAGTGATTGTGCAAATATTTTTTTAACTGATGGCTTAAAAAGGTATTTCTACAGAAGTTTTTGTTGTTATTGCTCTTTAAAGGTCAAAGACAGGTGATTTAATCAATATGGCCATATTGAGGAAAAAAATAGAGGGCTCTGATGACCCCAGGTCTGACTTTGCAGTACTAAGTGAGCTTTAAATGAAATATAAAAACAAAAACAAACAAACAAACAAACAAACAAATCAAAGAAACAAAACCAAAAACCAACCAAAGAAACAAAAGTAGAGAGGAGGAGGTTCACATGACTAGACAATCTTGGTGCAGACATTCCCTGGGTGTTGTTTAAATTCTTCTTCCACAGGATGGTCCAAGAAGTTCCTATTGCTTGAGGGGGCAGACCTGTTCTCAGGTCATGATTGTTCCAGACCTAAGGTATACAGCCTTGCCCTCCTTGATAATTACACTCACCTGGAGGATGGTCCTGCCCCTCTGTTTAGGTTCATGACAGTGGACTGAAGACACAGTAGCAGAAACAGCTCCAAGCTCCATCTTGAGCCTCAAGCAGGAGACAGAGAGAGGTCAAGGCAGTTTTGAATTTAATTCTAACCTTCTTGTTAGTCCTGGATGATGAAGTAAGATCTCATGGTTCATTCACTTAATACTTACACATTTGTCTCATGTCAATAATTGTCTTGAGTACTAAGGAAATAATGTTTTATTTGCTCTTAAAAACGTTTAAATCTTCAAATAATTTAAATACAACTATGTGCCACTTCTTTACTTCATCATCTTCTACCAGTAGGGACCATAGACATCTGACACTTTCATACTCTTTTTCTGCATCAGTTACAGTTGTAGCTCTGAGATTTCAGGCAGCTTAGATCCATATCTAATTTGGCTTTCCTTCTTCTTTCTAGTCCATTTACATTAACATAATAAAATACCTGAGGCTGGGAAATTTTGGAGCATGGTATGAGCAACTATTCAGTTCTTGTGGCTCTGTCACAACATGGCTGAGGAGGGAAGTGTCCATATGCTGAAGGGATAAACCACAAAGCAAGGGCTCTCTATAGAACAGCCCAGCCTCATGAGAACTATCTAATTACATCAGTCTTTCAAAGGCTCTTACTTACTGTCACCCTATATTTTGATTCAGGAGGTATTAAGATTTGACAGGGAAATATTTTTTTTGTTTCTACACATTCAAACTATTAATACTTTTGTGTAAGTAATTTAGTGATATGTGGTTTCCATACACATCTCAAAATGCTTTGCCAATCTTTTTGTTCAGTTTCACTGTATAAATTGTTGTAGAAAATGTAAAAATTAAGTTTTGATTGTCTTACTATTAATAGAAAAATATTATGGAGTTGGTTCTTTAATCCAGTGAAGAACTGGGTGATATAAATTAAGTTAATATCTGAGTGAATAATTCCTTTAATAATTCTCCAATATTTATTTAAATGATGATAGTAAATTATTACAGTTATAAATGTAAGTGTTGCTTCCACTACAGTGCAGGAATTCGAAATCGGTCACCTTCCCTTGTAAGTCTGCACTAGATAGACGTAAGCCTAAATGGGGGAAGAGCTCTCTATACATCACAATTTCTTAAGCTCTAAGTTGACAAAAAGAACGGAGCTGTTAAGCTGATAGTATATTTGACTTTACTTGTATTTCAGAAGGCCCAGGATACAGATCAATCACATATAATCAATTCTGGCATCATCATTATTATCTATTGCAAAAATAGCTTACATGAAAGGGTAACTTGCTTGTGCAAATTTTGTAGTGAATTGCCATTGAGACATGGCATGAGGTTAAAAGATTTTGGAAAAGAATATGTGATAATAAAATTGTACATTTATTCAGATTATAAAATATTAAAAAGGCAGTTGGATATTCTGTTGTTTAAATTTTAATTATCTTCTAATTTGAATGAAGTTTCTCCTGAGCTGTTGCCTAATTTCTTTTATAAAGTTGACAATGGCTTTTCACAGCTTTTTTTCATGACTGGATATGCATGGGTAGATCTACAGTTGAAGGAATGGTAAAAGCTCACATTCCCCTTTTTCTGAATTAACCATTGAATTAATTTTCAGTATAATACTTAATGGATATTTTATCTCATAAAAATTAATGTCTCTGATCCTAGTCACTAATAAAAATATATGTTTTTCATCTTATTTCATATAATGAATAGTGGCTCTTCCTAGGGATGTTGGATAGTATGTTTGACACCCAAACCCAAAAGGATAACATGTGACTTTTTGTTTCTTTTTCTAGTTAATTTTATCTATGAAAATAGTTCATGTATTATTCATTTATATTTCAGTGGCCCATTGGCTACTCTTATTCTTACACTGTCTAACCTGTCTTTTCAAAGCTTTATAATTGAATGAGGTATAAATATTCATTTCTTCTAAATGAAGGTGGAGATTAATAAGGTTTAAAAAAAGATGTTTCTTTCTTAGGAAAACAGTAACAACCCTACTCCTCAAGAAACTTCAGCTACAGCAATGTGGAGTGTGTTTAAGAAAGATGCCTTTGGTGTAGCCTAGAGGATTCCAACTTTTTCTGTGTTTCAGTATCTATACAATAGCTAACAAACCTACTAAACTAGAATTTGGGGTCCTAGGCATATGTAGTATTAATCTATGCTAGCATAGTGAGTTGAGGTCAAGCCCAATCTAGATTAAGGAATCAGGATATTTTCTTCTGACCTTAGATTCCTACCCACCACAGAGTACAGTTGATTATTCAGTGTTGAAATCCTTGGCCCTTGCTGGCCATATGAGTCATCCATTTGTGTACCTCTACTCTTAAAAGCATCACACTCTAGGTCTTAGACAGCAGTTGTGCTCTTCCTTTATCCCTCCATTTGTCCACTTAACATCTGTGAGTTATTAGTTTTGGACTCCAAATCTCACACATTATTCTATTTACCTGTTTTTCTTTGTATCTCTCAAAGCTAGGGTTTCTCTTGCTTCACAGGTTACTTATGGATCAGTCGTGATTTTGTAGCTCACACACACTGTTAGATCTTTTATTTGTTTGTCCTTAAATGAAGTCAGAACTGGCTGGTGGCATACCCCTTGACTTATAAGGGTGTGACCGGGTTACCTGAGAAATACTTGTCAAGTACAGTATAGTGTTGCTATTTTATCCCCATAACTGGGACTCTAAGGTCCAGGTCACTAAGTAATTTTCCAGGGCTATGGAGTCCATCTCCAGTGGTCCAGGACTCCAAATGGCAATGTATATTGCATTGAACACTGTATAAAATAGACTTAGGTTTGTGTATGTCCCTACTGGCCAATAAGCAGAGAAGGGGAACGTATTCTAATAGTTTTGTTATAAACTCTATTGAACATCTAACATACTGCACTTTGTAGAAAGCACTGGATGATGGGAAGACAAGAAACACTGTTGTTGGATTCCACTACTTAAGAGATAGAAGTGAGCCAGGCAGTGGTGGCTCATGCCTTTAATTCCAGCACTTGGGAGGCAGAGTCAGGCGGATTTCCGAGTTCGAGGCCAGCCTGGTCTACCGAGTTCGAGGCCAGCCTGGTCTACAGAGTGAGTTCTAGGACAGCCAGAATTACACAGAGAAACCCTGTCTCGGAAAAAAACAAACAAACAAACAAAAAAACCCCCCAAACAAACAAACAAACAAACAAACAAAAAAAGAGAGATAGAAGTGAGGTAGTCTTTCTGAGCATGTGGCTTTAAAATTCCTTTAACTTCTATCAATTTTCAGAGAAAAATGTACAAGATTGAAGCAATTTGTACCATCACCTACTTTTAGAAAACGTGCACTTGAAATTTGATGATGAATCACCCAGTTAACATTTTTGTATTCATTCAGATTAAGTGTATGTCAGTATTTTGAGGCATGTATCTTTAGAAAATGTGTGTTGTTGTTCTACTTTTAAATTAACATTGGGAAATCCCTAAAACAATTCAACCCTAGTATCTTGAGACTTTGAGCACTACTACACCAATTTGTCAGTGCAAAGTCAGGCGGCCAATGAGTAGTCATTTTCCATTTCTCAGAATCTCTGCATACTTTCATTAATTTTCCAGGATAAACAGCAACCTTTATGTCACAGACAAACAGGTTCTAGGGCATTAGATGACTTATCTGAAGTGAAACTGAGATTCTCCATACCCTATTTCTCATGTTTACTCAGAGTCATATCCAGCCCACATCTGAGACAACTTTACTTAGAGCTCTTGGTGCCAAAGAGTGGAATTGCAAATGTACATTGATATTTTCTCTTAGACTCAGAACTACAGATGCATTGTTCTCTAGCTTCCTTCATGGTGCAAAGGCTCAATAAAAACTCTGTGTGTCTGCCTCCCTTTATTAGGGCATTTTCTATTCCATGATTATCCAGTGTCAGTATGCAGTGAGTTGGAGCTGTGGGTGGAAGTTGCACCAATTAGTTTTGCTTCAGGTAGAATGCTGACATCAGTGGTAACGAGATTAAAATCTTCTACTCAGCTGTTGTTTGAATATTCTGTTGTGTTCTCATCCAACTCTTTTAACTAATTGGAGTGACTTAACCATGTAATTATTTTCAAATGTTTACAATTATTTTAGATAAATATAAATGGATGTTTGCCTGCATGTGAACAACAAAAGGAATAATTTAGTACCATTGCCAAAATAGTTGAACCTTCCTAAATTAGTATTGGGTAGAAACAAAATATATTAGTAGAATTCAAAGGTAACAAATGGTCATTTTTAATACTGAAATGAATATTATTTTTAGTTCTACCAGAATAGAGTAGTAGCATTTCTCTAAGGTCTTTTCCCTTATAAATGAAAATCTCCAAATAATACAACAAACAGGAGAAATCTCTGAAAAATGGAAAGGGGAGGATGGTTGTTAGGGTTCTTGAGAGAGGAAGAGCTGTACAGAGGTAAATCCCATGAATTTTCCCATTATTCTTCTTATATTTTGGGTAAGGTATTGCAGCCATGTCTCGCCCAGAGGTTCCAGTAGATGCAGAAAGGCAAAATGCTCTAAGATCCCTCTAGACAGCCACATGAAGGAAGATAGTCTAACAGGGAGTATTTGGCAGTATCTTCTAAACATCACTGGACAGTTACAGCTTACAGCTCTATACTCACAGGGTGCTGGCAGGAGCATTATTCCCTGACCTTAGACATTAGTACCATTATGTCTTGTCTTGTATGTGTCTTTAATAGAGGAATAATTAGAAACACTGTATGAGACAGTGGGCATCACAATGGTATAGGTTAGGCTACAAACAAACAAAAAGAATATTAAATGAGCAAATTAAGATATGTAGAAGTCTTAAAAAGAAAGAATAGGTTATAAATTGCTATTTATCAACAAAATACTAAAAGTGTAAATGAGCCTTGGGAACTGAATAGGTGGAATAATCCATTTTTAAAAGTTGGAATTCTAAAGTTTTCCAACTTCAAACCTTACATAAAAGTTTAGTCAAGACATAAGACCTAAGTGAAAGAATTAAAATATAGGGATAGCAACTTAAGAATAGACTTTTTATACTAGGCAATGATTTCTTAGTAAGGCATTAAATAAAAAAAATAAGCAAACACATTGGACTTAATTAAAATTGAAAACAAATTGTGTTTCAAGTCACATCATAAAGAAAAAACCAAATGAGTAGCAGAGTTGGGGAAACATTTGCAAATGACACATTTGATAAGGGAGTAGAGCAATAACACGTGTTCTGTGTGGTCACAACTAATATCTAAAAAGTCAATTTTGAAATATGCAAAGTATCAGATTAGATATTTCTCCAAACAAGTTAGTCAGGTGGCTGAGAATGACACTGACAGGTACTGAGCATAATTCATCAGGCAAATGTAAAATGAAACCACAGTGACATGTCACTTTCTCCAGTTAGGATATCTATTATCAAAAAGACAAGTCATATCATCTACTATCTATAAGAGAAACTACAACCTTCATACATAAGAAGAACACAAAATGCTGTATTCACCTCAGAAAGTATTGTAGCAGTTTCTCACATTGTTAATCATAGGATTATAATATGAACCCAGCAATTCTATTATATATATGTATATATACATATATATATGATATAAAAGTATACACTCACATAAACCTGGTGCATGTCTCTGAATAGCATCACCATTCATATCAGCATTCAAATTGAAACAATGAAATGTACATTGACAGATGAATAAATATAATCATAAAATATAAAATTACCATTCATAAAAGTGAATGGCTCATTGGATCATGCTGCAACAGGAATCAATGTTGAAAATCTTAGGCTGTATTATTTAAAAAAACTAGTCATAAATGAATATATATTGTATGATTCTAGTTATGTGAAATGTCTGTAATAGACAAATCTAGGAGCAGTAAGCAAATTATTGGTTGCCTAGGGCTGACAAGGTGCTGAGGAAGAGAAATGGGGAATGAATACTAATGGGTATGTCTTTCTAGGGAAAGATGAATATGTGCAAACATTGATTGTGGTGATGGTTGAACAAGTCTGTGAATATATAAAACCCACTGAATTGTGCACTTTAAATGGGCCAGTTTTATAGTATGTGAATCAATAAAACAACTAAAATATAAATTGTCTAAAATATCCCAATTAAAATATTCTGACATACTGGGTAAAATATGTGCTCTGATGGTTTACTCTCTGTATGAAATTCATGTCTGAAATAGCACAAGTAGTTTAGAAGGATAAAGATGGAAAAGGTTACACTGTGCAAACATTGATTTTGAAAAGGGAGTTGTTGTTATACTGATATGATAAAATAGACTCAAAAGTACATAAAACTAGTAAAGACAACAAGTATATTATATACTAGCAAGAAGATTAGCCATTAGAAAGGAATCACTGTAAATAGGATGCACCCACTGAATAATAGCAAAAGTGCACAAATCCAAATGGAATATTATGCCCAATTTAATTTATTTAAATTTTGTTGATTCATGACTGCATCTACTTATATGATAAATGAAAACCTGTATGTCTCTATTAACTCTAACCCCTCAAAGACCTCTGTCATGTAACCATGAGAACACATCACTGTATTGGCTATTGAAGTCTGTGTGTGTTTATATCATATATATGTATATATTTCTTGATACTTTAATGCCACATTTATGTTCCAAAGCAACACTTTTGAAGTGAATATTAATGAGAAAAATGTCTTTACAAAGAAATAGTATCATATTTAGAAATAAAGAAAACTATATTTGGGAACAGTAGACTGTCTGTTGGCATTATTCACATAGTAGAGGTATACTTTCCAACTCTCTCCCTGACCTTTCCAAGTAAAAAATGTTGAACTTTGAACTTGCCTTCCCCAAAGAAGACTGATACAATGATCTGTCTATCAGCTTTTTTTTTCTACATGAATAACATCATATACAGACTTCATTTACTCAAATAATTTCACTCCATGTAATTAATCCCAGCTTGCAGGTGGTAGCTGTCATACACTGCTCATTGTAATTCTAGCTGTCTCAAGACTCAGCAAAGAGGTTCGCTATGGAAGAGGAGAAAGCCCGTGGACCCACAAGCTCCTTCTACCTTATCCCTTTCTTTGTCATCTAATAGTGGCTGAGTATTTTCTCTTTGCTGAGAAACCCTTTTCATATCTATCATACACTCAGCTCCCTGGGATATAACTTACCTGCATTAAGCATTGCCTGTTAGCCTGAGCCTGCACAAGGAGAACATCATTCCCTTTACACTTTCTACCTACATGCTCTTTTGTATTGACTGACTTTTCTTGTATGTTTTATAACCATAATTCCCACATAAGTTTTCCTTAGTGACATATGCAAATGGTTTTAGGAATGACTTTTGAACCTTTTACAATAGATTCTTTTTTAGAATTTAAATTAACTTATATAATTTCTAAAGATATGAGTCACAGAGAAGAAATCCCCAGAAGGACAAGTCAAAGCTAAAATTTGGAGCTTTTCCTGTATATATGTGTGTATGAATATACACATATATGGGAGATTGATCTAAATATAAAATCATTTGAAGGGCATATATATCATTTAGGGATTGAAGCTCTAATGTTCTTAATAGTTAATATTTTACCTGATGACTTTGACTAGTCAAAGGTTTCTTGAACAAGGGAAGACAAGATCTTTATTGTTCTATAGACATTCTTTTTTAGACATTCTTTTATTAAACACTTGATTTCATAGATGTGGCTAGCTAAGATTAAGGTTCACACACAGAGAGATTAGGGGAGTTGTAAAATAGGATAAGATCCTGACCTAGAATATGCAGTCCCAGCCTTTATTCTTTGGCCCATAGTCAAGTCATGTAAGTCAAGTGGTGCCTCCCACAGGAAGAACAGCCTCTCCCAATGATTCAGAGGGATGGGAATAGGAAAAATGTAAAAAATGTGAATTTACGACTTACTCTACAAATGATTATGCCTTAGCCTTGTTATTTTAGACTGGAACGCCTCTGTGTTTGAATACAGCACCTTTCTGAGACAGACTTCCTGAGAACAGCATTCTGAAACTTTTTTCCTCTAGTGTCTCAGAGTTGCTCGTATTGTCCCCTCTTATGCTACTGCCCACTCTAGGAAATGTTAACTGATTTCTAGTGAGTGTCAACACTCACATACTTTAGTACTAATTCCACAGTCGCTGATTTCAAAGCTTCATATAGCAGTGAACCAACTAATAAATATATCAAATTTTAAATTGCCTTTTTCTTACTTCTAATTCTCTTTGCATAAATAGATCTTATTTAAAATGTGACCTTATCAATCTATAAGCAACCTCAGAAACTATTTTCAAAGAGTAAAGTGTGATTTATTTGTATCCATTTAGTGTAGTGGGAACAATAATGGATGGGCTGTCAGATTCAAATGAAGGTTCATTGCTTGATGGTAATGTCAGTAATAAAAACAATATTAAAGTTGAATGATGCCTGTACCCTGAGAATCTTATACTGTAGCACATAGATATATCAGGTGAATGTGTAGCATGCGTACAGCTATAACTCATGTTATAGAATTCTCTATAATGAATTGTATACTACTTAAAGTAAGGATATTGTTTAGAAGCATTTGGTCAAGTTGTCTTTGATGTTGGTGACCTTATTAGACTATAATTTCACCTTTTTCTAAATGCCTTGACCTTTGAGAAAGATTAGTTCATTCATAGATTTTCTTATGATTATGTCCAAGAACCTTGATAGGTGTTGATAAATATTTTTGAAATACTTGCTAGGAACTCATATGTATACTAACACATTTTTTATCATCATGGAATTATTTTTAAAACAGATGTCTAACACAGTGTTATATTTCAGGGCCCAGTACTGGAAATATATATTTTAATTTTTAATGCAGTTCAGGTTTCTCCAAGGTGGTCCAGTGTTCCATAGAATCCTCATTTGCTTTTCTAGTCAGGAAGACAGCATAAATACTGATGTTGTTATTAACCCAGCTTTATCAGCTCCAGCTCTAAATAACATGAGAATGAGAAATGAATACTGCAGCATGTTCAACATATGAAACTTTTCCCATGAGCTGCTTGGAAATGGCACATCAAAAAGTACCATTTGATGAAGAAAAATATACTTTTAAAGATAAGTTCTCGGGCAGTGGTGGCGCTTGGGAGGCAGAGGCAGGCGAATTTCTGAGTTTAATGCCAGCCTGGTCTACAGCATGAGTTCCAGGACAGCCAGGACTACACAGAGAAACCCTGTCTCAAAAAAAAAAAAACCCAAAAATTCTTTAGTTCTGTGCCCCAGTGTAGCGGAATGCCAGGGCCAATAAGTGGGAGATGGTGGGGTGGCAAGCATGGGGAGGGGGAGGTAACAGGGGTTTGTTCTTGTTTTTGTTTGTTTGTTTGTTTGTTTTTTGGAGGGGAAACTGGGAAAAGAGAAATCATATGACATGTAAATAAAGAAAATATCTAATTAAAAAAACAAGCAAAAAAAAAAGATAACTTCTAATACCTTCTATGTCATAGTTTCAACTGCATTCCTCATGTTCTGAACAGTTTCAGAGAGCCAAAACCATATGAGACATATACCAAGAAAATATTCTAATAAGGATCACCATTCTGAGTGAAACAAGTAAATAAACCAGGAAGACTGCCTTGATCTTTTTTTTTTTCTTTTCTCTTTTTTAAATTAACTCTAGCAGTCCTTCACCCTAATCGGCAATTTACTGATTTAACAGGAAGCATGTTACTCTGCTGCCATCTGGACATACTGAATAGAACCTTTGCCTCTGGATGAGGGAAAGCATAATGATTAGATAGATGTTTTGGCAGAAATCCCCCTTTTTTTAGTGTCTAGGGATTCAAGATG
The DNA here is from genome assembly GCA_019843815.1 of Montemys delectorum. Taxonomy (NCBI): domain Eukaryota; kingdom Metazoa; phylum Chordata; class Mammalia; order Rodentia; family Muridae; genus Montemys; species Montemys delectorum. The sequence continues at coordinate 5,653 of JADRCD010075580.1, read as the reverse complement.
TAAAACCAATGGCTGTCATTTTGAACCATCTGCTCTTTTCACGAGCTCCTCTATATGGAACGAGATTAGGAAATGGGGCATCCTCAAGCATCACTTTGTTGTAGTGATAACATTTTTTCATTTTGTCAGACTATGTAAATGGAACAGAGTCTCTTTACTGGAACCCATCACATTCTGCATGGAACTTGCTTTTTATTTACTTGTGCACATAGGAGAGGAGGTGAGTGATTTTACAGTAGTAAGGAATATGTACCTACAAAACAATAACATTCACTAGGCAGTGCAAAGGTGAAGGAGGGGAAGGGAAGAAAGAATCAGGCATCGCTGTCAGCTAGAATATAGAGGTCTTTGTTTGCCATCCTTGACCATGTTTCTGTTGTTTGAAATCAGTGCTAAATTACTTTGAGTGTGTGATCCTCCTAAGTTTAAAGAAAAGTTTGAATTTCACTAAACCCTACACTAGGTTCCTCCCTCTGGGATGTCTTGGCTTCTTGGGTGGTTTCTATCCAAACTCACTCATCCCTTCCAGAATAGGGAATTTTAGAAAATAGTCTTTCTCTGGATCAGCTGCTTATCACAGTCCTCCAGGCCCCCTGTCAGAGGATTAACTAGACTTTGTGTTGATGCTCTTTTTCCTTGCTTTGAGCAAAACTTGGAAACATTTGGTGCAGTGTATATTGTCCTGCCTGTTTCCGTGTTTAGTGCCTGGCCTGCCTGCCTCATTCCTCCTGGGTCAGAGGACCCGATGGCTGAGACTGAATCAGATTGGGTGGAAAGCCTTTCCCTTGCATGGGAAGGACAGAATTCTGCTTCATTCCCTTCTTCCCTCTAGTGTTCCATATCTGGTTTCCAGTAGTCAGTCCCGCAGGATACCCCCTCCTCCTCTGTACGAACACTTGGCATGAAGCTGGGACACAGTAGTACTTCCAGTGGAAGAAGTGCCATATAAGCTTCTAGAAAGTAGACATACTGAAAGCAAATATAACAACTTTCATGGATAGTGACCCTCCAAATGGGCTGCCTTTAGGTCTAGAATAAACTCATGTTTCAGTAAGGCTAAAACTAAGAGAGACTGGTACACATACACGCTAGAGTAGCTAACACTTAAAAGCACTGATGGCATCAAATGCTGTCACCACCAACCAAAGAGTACACATGGAGGAACCCATGGCTCCAGCTGCATATGCAGCAGAGGACGGCCTTATCTGGCATCAATGGGAGTGGGGGCCCTTTGTCCTATGGAAGCTCAGTGCCCCAGTGAAGGCGAATGTAAGGAAGTAAGGCAGGAGTGGGTGGGTAGTTGGGGAACACCCTCATAGAAGCAGAGGAATGGGGGATAGGATAGGGGGATTTGCAGAGGAGAAACTGGGAAGGGGTTAACATTTGAAATGTAAATAAATAAAATAACTAATTAAAAAAATAAAAAATAAAGGTAAGATCCACAAAAAATTGAAAGAAACAAATAATGAGTGAAAGAAAGAAAGAAAGAAAAGAAGGAAAGAAGGGAGGGAGGAAGGAAGGAAGGAAGGAAGGAAGGAAGGAAGGAAGGAAGGAAGGAAGAGAATGCACAGAGGTGGCTCAGCCACACAAGACACTTGTCAGTAAGGCTGAAGATTGATGTCAACCCACTCTTCCCAGGTAGTGGAAGGAAAGAACCCATTCCTGTTCTTTGTCCTTTGACCTCCATAGGCACATTGGATTATGAACATGTGATTATGTGCATATTAATTCTTTCTGGGCATGTGTCTCCCTCTGTTTCTGTCTCTTTCTGTCTCTGTCTCTCTGTCTCTCTCTTGGACACACATACACATGGTAAATATTAAATAAGAAAATAAATAAATGGATGTAATAAAGAATGTGTGGAATCTGGTCTCTTTATAGGAACGAGGCAGCTCTTTGGTAAAGGAGTTTGTCAGTTGCTCTTAAAAATTAAACTTTCCTTCCAAGATGACTGTAGAGTGATATTGAAATATAAAGATTAATGTACTGCTTCATTACATTTTACTTAATTTCCCACAACAGCAATATTTTTCAGAAGTGCTTATAGATAGCACATTATCAGTGTTCTGATTTCTATTTAGAGTTTCTCTTTATTGGCAAAGAAACTTTCATTGTCATTCCTCCAACTTGAGTGCAACAGGTGTGGGCTCCCACCAGAAATCCTAACACTTTGGAGACTCAGACACTAGAATCAAGGACTTGAGGCTAGCCTGGGCTACATAGCAAGTTCAAAGCCAGCCTCAATTTTCTGAGAAGACTCCTGTTCCCAATCAAACCAAACCAAAATAAGTAACAATGATAAGCTAAGTTACAGTTTGTCTGCCAGGGTTTCAACACTGATGTTCAACAGAGAGGAAAACACCCATTTGTGAAAGTATGCTCCATGTTTCTCTTTGACAGCTGTCATACGTATAGACGCCACAACCTTGTCTTGCTTCCTCCTTAACCTTCTGGTCAAGATACACAATTTTCCAGTGTGATTGATTGCCCCCTCAGCACAGTGCTCTGGAGACTCTGTTTGCTTCCTATATTAATAGTTGACACCATTACATGGCTGGGTAGTAATCTATAGTGGGGTAGGACCTTTCTCAACTTTCATTCACTAAAAGGCCTCCAGGCTGGTTCTAGTTTGGGACTCTTATTAGATAGTAGCTTACCCTACTTAGCTATGTACAGATGTTTGTGCTAGCATTGATATTTGCTGAGTTAAGTATTTGGGAGCACCATTGTGGGTAGGAGAGTGTGGTGGTTATGTAATCATGGGAGGGATGTTTATCAGTGTCACTATGACATTTCCTACTCCAGCCTGGAGTGCACAGCAGTTTGAGTGTCAGGGTCTCTGCGTCCTCCGCAGCATTAGATGTGAGCATGGAAACTCACCTCAGTCTTCCTGATTGGTACACATTTCCATTTTTCCTAATGGCTAATGATTTGATGAGCCGTCATTGCTCCGTCCTCCTCCTCAGTGAAGTGTTTCTCCTCACCTTTTGCCATTTTGTAATTAGACTGATTTACTTTTTTTAATCTTTGCTGTTTACTTTGGAGAGCTTCAAACACATTTAGAGCTGTTAGTGCCTTGTTGGTATGCAGTTAAAAATGCTTTCTTCTGGAGGATGGTTTGCATTCCCATCCCTTTACCTTGGTATTTCACAGAAAGAAAACTACTTTCAGTTTTGGTAAGTTCCCTGTTTTCTTTCCCACCGCGTGGTTTTTGTGACATCTCTATGCATGCTGCTTATTCCTAGATGTCCAGAGTTTTGCTTTTATGTCGGTGCTACATTTTGAGTTAACTTTTGACAGGATGTAAAGCTCAGGCTGAGGTTCATTTTTTACATGCAGAAGTCCAAAGCCCCCAGTACTATTGTTTGAAAAGTTCAACTTCCCTTGATTTACAGTTTTGGCTGCTTTATGACTCTGCTTTGATATATTCTTGTGGATCTATTTCTGAATCCCCCATTCTTCCTGTTTCACGGAGATTACATATCCCTCCATCACAACCATAGTCTTATTCAACACACACACACACACACACACACACACACACACACACACACAAACACACACACACACATACACACACACATACATTCATACATACATACATGCATACACTATGTGTATATTACTTGTTTTCTATATGTATTGCCAGTCAGGATAACCCACATTAAAAATTACAGACATACTTCATGGTAGGCTACTAGTATTATCATCCTGTCAGTTGAACAGACAACCCATTTTTTTGATCAATCTATTTCTTCTCTTTAATTTGCAGGATAGTTACCTTAAAAGCTTTCCCTCTATACCTTGAAATCCATGTTAGATAGGGTTATACCTTTTGTTTTAAGCATAACAGATAACTAGGAAGTATCCCAAGGAGAGGAAATGCTTACAGCATGTAGTCATGCTGTCCCCAGCCATGGTGTAATGTTCTTCTGTCGTCGTGTCTCAGCTTTAGAAAACTTCCTTCAGCTGCCCTTTTGGTGACAGAGTCTGCTAGTTTTTGCCAATCTGAGGATGTCTTGATTTTTTTCTCAATTCCTAAAGGCTGTTTTCAGTAGTTTTATGATTCCAGGGTGACAGTTTTTTCTGCACTGAGACATATTTGGCCACGTCCAGTGTCCATGGTTAAAAGAGATAATACAAAGTAATTTGTTTAGCTTTTCCACTATAGATAATGTATGTATATCTGTGGTGATGTTTTAATTAATTATTGTACATATTTAATTAAAATATAATTACACACTTACCTCTTCACTTTCCCTCTTCCAGCCCCTTTCCTGTCCTCTCTTTAACCCCTCATATGTACCTCCCACTCTCAAATGGATATATGTATATGTAATATATTATATATAATCAATGCAAATATAAAACAAATAACTTTGTATTGGGTAATCAATCAAAGGGCCAAATAGGCTAATTTTCTCAGGGGTAATTAGTTACCTGTAGTTCTACATCTAGGGTGGGACCTCGTGAGATCTTCCCCCTTCCATGTCCATGCATCTATGGAATATTCATTGTTCAGGTCTTGTTTATGTAGCTCTTTCTTCTTAAAAGATGCAATCTCACAGCAGACTTCCTGGTATTCTGGCTTTTACAAGCTTTCTGCCCAGTCTTCCAGGATTTTTCCCAAGCATAGCTGCAGGCCCTGTGCTGCAGATAGATCCACTGGGGCTCGACACACCTAAATCCTTAGACATTTTCTTTGTGCTCTTGTGGGTTTTGTTGTTGTTGTTGTTTTGTTTTGTTGTTGTTGTTGTTTTTTGTTTTTTGTAATGGGCTCCATAGTTTCCCTTGGGTTTGTCCAGTATAGGGTTGTTTAGCCTTGAGAATCTGTAAGCCTAAGTCTAGGTCTGGTCTGGGCTCTTCCTGTCTGCCTTCAGTGTTCAGGTGTCAGGGATAGGTCATCATGGCTGCTCCAGGTCTTTTTGCAGTTCAATTTGGTTTGCTCTTCAGCTTAGGTCATTTCTATTTTGCTGGCTCTCAGTTTATTGATTCTTCCCTGCAGCTCTTTACTCAGTACTACTAAATCTAAATTTTCTCTATTTGTTTTCTAATTGTTTGATTTCTTCTCTGGAACCTTCTATTTTGTTTGTTTGTTTGTTTGCTTTGAATGTGTTTATAAATGTCTATTGAAGCATATTTATCAGTGCTATTTTAAAGCCTTTTAATGATAATTTTAGCATCTTTACTATCTTTAAGTTCTGTGCTAACTCCCAGAATTTATTGATTGTTACTTTTATTCAATTTGAAATAATCTTTATTCAATATATTATAAGTAATATTTTTGGAAACCTGGAAAGATGGTGGATCTTATTCACTTTTGTTTTAACTGGATTCTCCTGACTTTAGGTTAGAGAGAGAAAACTAGGCTCTCTTAATGTAGCTTTTCAGATTTACTGTCTGATAGAATCATAAACCAGGTACCTCATTCAGCCATTGTTCACACCACAGCCTGGGCATCCCAGTTACTTTTGGGCAAGAGTGAGTGAGATTTTGATCCACTTGTGATCTCTACTGACACCATATGTAGAAGAGGTACCTGCTCTTTGTAGGCAGCAGTATCCAAAAACTGTTGATGGATAGATTGGAAAGAGAGAAAGAGAAAGAGAGAGAGAGAGAGAGAGAGAGAGAGAGAGAGAGAGAGAGAGAGAGA
>JADRCD010075575.1:1457-11787 GCA_019843815.1 Montemys delectorum | reverse complement strand
GGGACCGTGTACTCAGTTCAATGAATGGCTGTGAGCCTCTACATCTGTATTAGTCAGGTATTGTCAGAGCCTCTTAGGAGATAGCTATATGCTTGTCCTTCTGTCTCTGCTCCATAGTAAAAGACACTGTCAATAGGACAAAACGGCAACCAACAAATTGGGAAAAGATCTTTATCAACCCTATATCTGATAGAGGGCTAATATCCAATGTATACAAAGAACTCAAGAAGTTAGTCTCCAGAGAACCAAATAACCCTATTAAAAAATGGGTTACAGAGCTAAACTTTAGAAGAAGGAAGACTAAAAGGTGGACATTTCATTCCTTCTTAAAAAGGGGAATCAAACACCCACAGAAGGAGTGGCAGAGATTAACTATGGAGCAGAGACTGAAGGAAGGACAAGCATATAGCTATCTCCTAAGAGGCTCTGACGATTTTGTGTATCTTTATAAAATCTAGGATCTACAGGAAAGGGAAAATGTGTTTGAGTCTGAATTAATTCACTTAAGACAATCTCTGATTGCATCACTTTCCTGAATGTCACATAATTTTGTTCAGTTTGGATGAATAAACTTTCATTGTTATATTATATTCAGTGTATATACTATACTCATTCCTTATTTCTTTGTTGATGAACACTAATATTGCTTGTATCACTTAATTAGTTGTGCAAAAGGTTAATGTGCAAGTAGTTGTGATATGCTGATTTAGACTCCTTTCTATAAATATGTGACTGGTAATATCTGGGTTATATGGAATATATATTCCTAGTTTGTGTGTGTGTGTGTGTGTGTGTGTGTGTGTGTGTGTGTGATATTCATACTAATATTTCTACCAGCAGTGTACAGGGTTGCCTTTTCTTCACATACTTATTAATATTTGTTGTTATTTGCTTTTTAAATGTCATTTTGCTTGAGATGATATGAAATAATCAACAAAGTTTTCATTTTCATTTCTCTGATGTTTAGTGATGTTCACCATTTTCATGTTTATTTTTAATTTGTAATTGATCTTTTGGGAATGTTCTGTTCATTTAATAGGCTTATTGATTGGGTTACTTAGTTTCTTTGCAATTTTTGTGGGGAATTATTTGTACATAGCTTGCTATGATTTATTAATCCCATTAAAATAATTGTCTTATAATATTATCACATTTGCAATGGAGTTTCAACATAAAATTTGGATGGGGCACAAACATTCAAACCATATTATTTCATCTCTGCCTCTACCTACTCTTTGGAGATTTTTCCTCTCTTTCCTTTTTTTTCTTTCTTTTTTTCTTTTTTCTTTTTGTTCTTTTTATGACTTAGGAGTCCTTTGTTAACTAGCAAAGTTTTTTTTCTCTTCCATTGTATAGGCTATCTTTTCAATTGATTGTTTCCTTTGTTGTACAGATGGGTGTCAATATAATGGAATTCCATTCATCAATTCCCCTTTTGATTTCTTATACTATTGGAATGTTTTCCAGAAAGTCCTTGCCTTTGCCTAATTTTTTTTTCTCTTAAGATCTTTGGAATGGAAGTTCTTTCAATAATGTCTTTAATATATTTAAAATGTGTTTTTTATGCAAGGTGAGAAATAATGATCTGATTTTATTCTTTCCATGTACATATTCATTTATCCTATTACTATTTACTGAAGATGCTCCTTTTTCCAAAGTATTTTTTTGGAGTCTTTGCAAAGAATGAGATGGCTGCAGCTATGTGTATTGTTTTGTTGTTGTTGGTCCCTCACATTCTATTCCATTGATCTATAGATCTGCTTTTGTGTTATTGTCATAATGTGATTGTTACTACTTTGTAGTTTAACTTGAGACTAGGTATAATTATTGTTCCAACATTAATCTTTTTGCTTGGGATTATTTTGATGACTATTTGATATCTTCTCTGCTTTCATGAGGATTTTAACTTTTATTTTTCTATTTTTGTGAAGAATATCATAGGAATTTCTATGGAATTGTCCTTCAATCTATTCATGGCTTTTAGTGGGTTTATTCTACCAATCTATGAGCTTCAAAGGTTTTCCTATCTTCTAGTCTCTTCGTTTCCTTCTCTATCCTTTTATGATTTTCAATGTAGAGAGCTTTCACAGTTGTAGTTATGTTCATTCCAAGAAGCTCTGTTTCTTTTGAAGGTACAAAGAATAGAAATAATTCCTTGATTTATTTTTCTGCATATTTGTTATTGGTATATAAGAAGACTACAGATTTTCTTATTTTTCTTTTTTCAGTTTTATTTTTATTTATTATTAATTAATTATTCTTTTTATTTACAGTCCAAATGTTGCCCCCTCCCACTCACCCTTCACACAATTCTTCCCCCATGTCCCCTGGCTTCATTTCTGAGAGCATGACCCCTCCCACTCCCACATATTCCTCCACATTGGGGCATCAAGTCTCTGCAGAATTAGGTGCATCCCTTCCCAAACCCAGGTCTCTGTGATATTCTACAGCTTCCCCCACCACCCCTGGTAACTACATAATTCCATTCACCCTCCTAGCCCTCTGAAACTTTTATCTGTCTACTCCCATACCTGATTTTGTCCATCTTATTTCCTCCTCTCTCCATTCTCTCACCCAGGTCCCTTCCTCCCTCTGCCTCCCAAAACTATTTTGTTCCCCCTTCTAAGTGGAATTGAAGCATCCTCACTTGGCCATTTCTTTTTTCTTGTATCCTACAACATTGCTGAACATATTTTTTGGTTCAAGATGTTTTATGACAGTCTTTAGTGTCTCTTACCTATAAGATCATATAATGTTTGAATTAAGGTACTTTGACATTTTCTTTATTATTTTGTTACTTTTACTTTTGTTTTATTGCTGTGTCTAAAACTTCAAGGACTACATTGAATTGGTGGAGAATTATATATTTTGTCTCATTCCTGATTTTAGAGGAAATGTTCTCAGGTTTCTCCAACTTATTGTGATGTCAGCACTACCTGTGTTGTCATGGAGAGGCACAGATTATGAGTCCAGTTCAAATCTTTAAAATGATATTTGTGGGTATGCAGTATCCCACTTGAGCTAAACAAATTATAGTTAGATTGAGTTTCTGTCACAATGTGTCTGAGTTCATGAGGACTTTTCTCAGTTCCAGAGTTGTCATGTACCAAGGCAGTTCTGGGACCCTCTCGGGTGCTCTGGACACATATCTCCCACATCATCAATATCTGTAGCCCATGGTGATCTCATCTCTCTCTGGCCATGTTGAATCTTATCCCTGATTGGGTCCTCCTTAGCTGGACTCTCTTCAGGTAGCTGTTTATGTGACTCTGATAGAGTTTACTGGAATATAGTAATCATTACTATTTCTATGTAGCAGAGAGAAAATAGAACAGCTACAGAAATTAAGTGCTTGCTAACTTCATTTAGTAGAATCAATGTTTGAATCCAGATCTCTAATTCCAGAGTAAATATACTTAGGCTTCCGCCTTATATAATATACACATAACAGCTATAAGAATATTAAAAAGGGAATTAGTAAATGACTTCACTTATCAGAATGCATCATATCAAAAGAGATGCCTACTACTTGTTTTAGATGTTTTCATACACATAAATGAGCATTTATTGGCTTATTTCACAGTATAGGGGGACAATGGACTACATTAAGGGACCTCTGGATAAACTTGTCTTCTTTCGTTACTTACTGGCTTTTGATCTGATTTCAATGTATTTCTGGTTTTTTCAAGGGAGAAACTAGAGCACTGAGGAAACCATATTATGTTTAATGCCTAAAATAACAAAATCAGGAATTAGACTTGCCTCATTGGATGTGAAAGGATGGGCAGGAAAAGAAGCAGTTGTTTATGACATTTATGTTAAAAGTTCATCTGAGGGCCATGGAGATTGTCTTTAGATGCATTGGAAAACAGTAGTCTAGAAGAAACTGATGTAAGTTCAATGTGGCTCTTCTTTATGGTAAACAGTACAACTGCAGGGAGTTGCCTGATGCATATTTGCTTCTGCAGTGAATACAAGATGTAGACCTGAGGAGAACTAGATATATAATTTCACTTGGCTAAAAGACTATGCAAATCCAAAATGATCACATACACATTTTAGCTACACGTTTGAATAATAGACTTCATAATCATTTATTTGGATAAGTAAAAATGTAATATGTGGAAGAATAAACATTGACTATGTTCAATAAAACACTGTTCAAATTTATTTTAGTTGAATGGAATAAGTATTGTTATCATGTTATAGGGTGGTCTTCAGAATATTTAAAGAAAGAATTTCAATAAAGATTTTGTCTTTCCCTAAAATAATCATACAGTACATACAAGCCTCACTGGAGTTTCTAGTTTTAAGTATAAGCTCCTGCAGATGCCTATGCATTAGTTTGTGGGGAGAAAGTGGTTCCCACTTTCTCACTAGATTTCCTTTCTTAAATTAGCATCTTCTTGAGAGACATTCATTTTAATCTACTTTAGCCTGATTGGCAAAATTCTCTCAAAGATTTTTAGTAAGTGTCAACTTTAGAAGCTGGTGTTTACACTTGTCAGAGATTATTTTTAAGCAATATTTTCATCAAATAGATGTATTTTCTGAACATTTCTCTGTGCACTAGATTATTGGTCATTTGAAACCCACACTGCCTAACGTACTAGTTTTATTTCTTATCACTGTATGGACCATCAGAACCCCCCTCCCCTGCTCTTCTCTTCAGGTGTACTAAAGCTTTGAATTTCCTAATGTAAGTGTCATGCTTAGTTTTCTCTGTAGTATGTGGTCTTGCTGAAGTTACCTGAAAACCTTTAAACTCCCTGTTAATTATCAACATTTCTGTGTGAACAGTAGTTTATCATGGAAGCTACTACATGTCATTCACATGCTGGTACTCATCCAATGAAACCTGATTTCCAAGTCTTTAAAAATATTTTAAAGTCTGAGTTCTCTTGTGTGGTCTTTAGTTTTTGTCATCTTGATACATGTAGAGCTTCCTTGGAGGGAGGAATCTCAGTTGGGGAACTGCCTCTACCAGTTTGCCTTGTAGGCAAGTCTGTCAGAACATTTTCTTGATTAATGATTGATATGGGAGAGCTCAGTCCACTCTTGGTAGAGAAATCCCTTAGCAGGGTGGCATCTTCAATAGAGTTCCTTTCATTGCTCACTGTTGAGCCAAAATCAGTAGTCTGAAAAAGAGTGTTTCCTCTTTAGACAGGATCTGAGTTAGCCTCTGTTCATTTTAATCTTGCTTTGTTACCAAAGCTGACCCCTTTCTCTGTCTCCCAAATGCTGAGATTGTGAATGCACACTCTCATGTTGCTGTATGCAAAAGTGGCTCTGCTGAATACAGAGCTTTGTACATGTTGCACAAAAACTCTACTAACTGAACTACATCTCTAGAACAAACTAGTACTTCTTTAATTCTAATATGAAGCTGAGAAATATCCTTCTTGGAATCAGGTTGGCAAAAAACATAAACAAAAGAAAGAATGTAAGACTCCAGTTATACTTGTCTGAAATAATCAGATATCTGTGGTGAATTTTGGTTTTCATCTAAGCTTTTATATTTATGTATAATACACACATATGTAAAAGAATACATAGTACATTTTGTAAAATACAAACATACACACACATATAAATAATATATATATACACATACATATATATATATAAATTGTTTAATACTTGTTTAAGTATTGTATAAGTAGTAAGAATAGGTTTTTCAATTTTGTTTAATGTGTTATTATAGCTATAGTGGGTGTACTCTGAGTTAGAAGCATTTATACTCCAAACCACACTGTTCTCTGACTTACTATGTGCCGTATGATTTTTTTCAAATTCCATTTTTTAATTGTATATTAAAATTTTAAATTTTTAAAATGGCTTCAGAATTCACAGTTATTTACTATATGAGGGAAGGTAATGAGATAAGTAATTCCTGGTGGAGACTAAGATACAAGGAGGACTTGGCATATTCATTTGGGACTTCATTTGGGAAAAGGCATATAATTATGGGACTTACACAAGAAAAACTTAAGTTTAGCAAGTACTGAAGAAAGCACAAATAAAGTTGCAAGGTCCCTAGTCTTTAGTAATGTTTTGGTTCTCTTTTCTATTACGTAAAATAAAACTCCAGGGTCCTCATGTCTCTCCATACTGACATACTCTAACTCTTCAGCAAGGTGAGTAACTTCAGAGTGCAAAATAAAAACATTGATATGTAAAATTCATAGATAAGTCTTGGATATTTAATATAAAGTCTTTCCCAGGAAAAGAGAGAAATAGTCAGGAGAGTAGAGGGTCGAGGTATTAATGGAAAACCTGAGGGAAAAAGATGGTGACAGCAGAGATCTATGTGAGGACAAAACAGCAGAAATTTCTTGCATGTTAGTATGATAATATATCTGGAGACTGAGATGACTTTGAGAGATTGATGGCTGCAGGTACAGAAGGCGATAAGCAAGGCACATGTGGAGGCCAGAGTGTCTGTTTCTGCCTGTGCTGCACAGGGAAATGGCAGACTTGGGAAGGCAAATCAGTGCTAACTGCAATGAACATCAACACACTGAGTTCTGAGTCTTAATTACTGACTTAATATGTTCATATAATCCCTTGCCAGGGAAATTACTTTCGATTAAAGTCTGTCATCAGATAATAGATTAAAATGGAGATGTTGTACAAAAAGAACATTTCTTCAAAGGTTTAGGGCTCTGGAATCAGAATTTCAGTTTGAATCTCCCCTGTGCCCTGATAATCTTTAAAGATTCATCTCTGAGGGATCTCTTTGGACCTAAGTAAGATATAAATGTTTAGACCCAGTAAACACTCAGAACATATTAAGTATTTACCCTCCTTTTATGATCATTATTTCTACAATTACTTTGTTGCTTTGGTGATCATTCTTATTGACTTAGTTGTGAGCCCATTTCCAGTACAAAAGGTAAAATATCGCCCAAAGAGAGTTTTCATAGTTTCCTTGCCTACTGATTCTTAAAAAAAAAAAAAAAAAAAAAAAAAATTCCAGACACAAAAAGATTTTATTTGCATAGTTTTTGTTCCATAGGTTATCCACCAAGGTCTCACACACCTTGATCTAGCCTCTTAGTTGGTGTTGCTAATGGGCACTAGGATTCCAACTAGTCACCAAGATTTTTGCAGTGTAATCACTTGAATTTACATAGAGAAATACTGCTCATCAGTGTCTTATCTACTGATAGACTATAGTAAACTATCATTCACTCTATTTCTTCAAAACTTACAGTTCAGATTTCCTATTCCCACTTCCTTGTTTTAATCTTACCTCTCCAGCTCCTCTTTCTGTCTTTATGGCTTGCCTCCTGGAAGTATTTGACTGTGATATTAGCTCTTGAACACTTCCATATATGCTAAATTCATCTAATAATAAATATATACTAGCAGTGGATAAGAACACAATTGAATATTTCCTACCAACTGATAAGGATATGCTTCATAATAGCTGCCTCATCAGGCATTCACCTTGGGAATATTTCAAAGACAAGCAACAACCCTGATACCCTCTGCTTTAGGACAGAACTATAACTTGAGAGTCAAGTGGAGGAGTGATGTAGTGATCCCTGCTCATGCCTGAGATTACCTGTGTAAGTGGGACAGAGAAGAGCAGGCAAAGCTTCACAAGTGTTGCTATTTAAAGCTCTTTTCTTGCCTTGAGGATCCTAGGTTTCACTACCACCATTACTACTTTCAAATATTTTACATATTATAATTAATGACTTGGTTTTAACCTAAGGCCGTCTTAGCAAAAAAAGGAACAAACTTGCAAATTGAACAGTAAGTAATTATGTAGGTGGTGTTGACTATGAATAGGAATAGAATTCCAGTTTCTCCTCATTTCTGAGTGTTTAGATGCATGCTTTCAATTTCAGAATGATAGTTATTAGGGGGAACTATCATTATTCAAGACGCTGGCAGGGAGGTAATAGCCATTAACAGAATGATAATTGATCTTTACTACTATAAGGAGGGGGTAGAGTACTTGATCTCCAGAGTGCTTAATAGTAACAGGGAACAATATTAATCCTGAGTTTTCTTTGCAAGGATCAATCTGCTGTACTCTCCCTTCAAGCACACACACACACACACACACACACACACACACACACACACACACACACACAGAGAGAGAGAGAGAGAGAGAGAGAGAGAGAGAGAGAGAGAGAGAGAGAGAGAAAAGAGACAGTTTTTCTTTAAAGTTGAAACAGAACAAAATAAAATCAAAGGAGTGGCGTTAGACAAATTGTATGATTATATAGTAAGGCCAGGGAACATACTTATAATTAGTAGATGTTTCCAACAGCAGTAAGCCCTTTTACTTACTAAATAGTGACTTAAATTCATTTAAAGTTGGATGTCTCCCTTCAAAGAGGAAACCTGTTTTAATACCCAACCCCAAAAAGACACTTCTATAACCAAAGTCCACCTGGCTATAAATAGTTATCATGATGTTACTGCAGCTGAGGCGATCTCAGCCCATTAGAAACTTCAGGCAGAAATGTAGAGGGCGCTTAATAATGAATGAATGTGATTTAAGGTTGCGTTGTGCTGATGACACTTCTCCTATAAATATTACAGAGACGTTTAAATTTTCATCTCCCGTAATTCTAATGAATGAATTTTCCTAACCCTTACTGAAAATGATACCTGTAAAGTCTGCAATTTACTGATGATTGCTTGAGCTATTAAAGAGACATTGGATTTCAAAACATTTTCATTTCATTCATGAATTCCAGTAATGCTGTTGGAACCAAAGTTTAGAGAAGTTGGATTGAATGAACTTCTAGCCTGAGCCATAGGAAGGTTGCTGCCGTTTCTCAAACAACTAACACTTCCTCTAATGCATTAAAAGCCCAGCTGACATTGGGGCACAGATGAAGGCACTCTCCTGTGGATGGTATACCTAGTGGAAATATTAATGCAAGAGAAATAATGATGTTCCTGGTATGTTTTTGAGTGTGTGTTCAACCAAATTCCTGAGAGTGTTCATCAAACTTGACAAAGAATAAAGCATAAAGAACTACAGGGCAGATGCGCTGCTATATTCATGCTGACTAAAAGCTAGGCACTAGGACTAATTTCAATCAAATATAAGAAAGAATCCTAATTTCAGCTGGAATTATCAACATTTACAAATAACTATAACTCAACTCTTCCAATAAGGCAGTCTGTTCTATGTATCTATGTATCTAGGCATCTATTTATAATCCAAATATAATTACACCATTTCTTTCCTTACTCTCTTCCCTCCTATCACACCCATGCTTCTTCACAAGTTCATAGCCCACTCTTCTTTAATTATTATAGCCACACATTTGTTCACTTTAATAGAAAGCTATCTAAACTACACTATTAATACTGGAAATATGTAAAGCCACTGGCACTTTTGCAGAGGCTTCTGTGGTTCAGACATTGCACTGAGGATGATGGCATGGTGCTTCAAAGAATGTATACAGGAACTACACATGAATACTGCCCTGAAAGGTAGCGTGAGGACAGAGCAGGGGAGACAGACTGGGCCACTTTCCAGACACAACGTGAGACTGAGTTTAAAGGTGAGCTCTTTCTTCTCCATGAAAGAGAACACTTATAGGCAGCAAACGGTTTCTGGAAATATCTGTGAGTGGGAACAAAACTTACCTTCTCTGATAATATCTTTGCACTGTCCTTACTTGTACCCTCCCTTACATACCTAACTGGTTCCTGTAAATTTGAACCTTCCTTCCCATTTCTCTTGAAGCTCTGCCCTTTCCATTGTGTGCTGTACTCTCACTGTCTTAGTTCATGTCCTTATCTTTGCCTTCTCTGACCATCACAGTAGTCTGTGTGCCCCAGATCTGCCTTGTTCCCTCCTCTTACCTCAGGACTCTCAGAACTGTCTTGAAACCTGCATGCAACCTGCTCACGTCTCCATTTTGACTCCATTGACTCATGAATGAAGTAAAGACTCCAGCACTCTCCTCAATAGTTTTTTCTCCTGCCTCATGCCCAATTTACACTTACCCAGAGACTAACAGTTCCACTTAGTCTCTCTTTCTATGATTTCCTGATATCCTTGTTTTCAGATGTTCTTGTTTTCTATATATAAACTGCTCTTAACAATCTCTGAATCTTTGGCCCAACTTCTGGATGTCTTTAAAGATTCTCTATCTCTATCTCTATCTCTATATCTATCTATCTACACATACACACATAGAGAGAGACAGAGAGACAGAGACAGAGAGAAACAGAGACTGAGACAGACAAACACACACACAGAGAGACAGAGAGAGACAGACAGACACACACACACACACAGAGAGAGAGAGAGAGAGAGAGAGAGAGAGAGAGAGAGAGAGAGAGA
>JADRCD010075553.1:0-16344 GCA_019843815.1 Montemys delectorum | reverse complement strand
GAAATCCGCCTGCCTCTGCCTCCCAAGTGCTGGGATTAAAGGCGTGCACCATCACTGCCCAGCCTATTTTCTATTTTTATTTACCTTCACCCTCCAAAAATTTATAGCAGAATTAAGAATATTTTAATATATTTATCTAATGTGTGTGATTTATTTACTCTCTGTGTGTGTGTGTGTGTGTGTGTGTGTGAGTGTGTGTGTCAAAATGTGTAATTGCCATGGCACAAGTGTGATGGTCAGAGACAAACTTTTTGGGAGTTGGTTCTCTCTTTCTATGGTGTGGAGTTTGGGATCAAACTCAGGTCATAAGATTTGTCAACCGCTTCTACTTGCTGAGAATCTCAGCGGCCCAAGCAGAATATTTTCAAATTACAAAGGAGTGTATCAAAACATGTTCATTATAAATATCCCTAAAATGTGGAAGGATAGAGGCAGATTTTACATAGCACAGCTTTCTGTGGTTAAGTAGAAGTTCATAGCTCTAGCTACTCAGGGGGCCAAAGCAAGACTATCATTTGAGCCCAGAAGGAGAGGCCATCTTGGGTAATGCAGAAAAGACCTCAGGTCTCAAGTAGGAATATAGCTGAGTGAGGTTCTGCTTTAGTTTTGAGCACATACCCACCAGGTGGCTGTCATTCTGAGAAAAGCACTAGCGGTGGTGTGCTGGATTGAACATGTGCAACAAGCACCCCCCACTCGGCCAGCTTGCGCTGATGTGGAAGCCAAACAACAGATTCTTAATAGAATATCTACCAATATTGTGTAAGAATTCTGTTCTTTAAAAACGTTTTAACCTTCAGTTTAATTTTATGTTTATGGCTGTTTGGCCTGCATATATGTCTGTGCACCATGTGCATGGAATGACCTTGGGGGCCAGAATAAGATGTCAGATGCCCTGGGACTGGAGTCAAAGATAGCGGTGAGCCACAGTGTGGGTGCAGGAATTGAATTAGAGTCCTCCCTCTGGAAGAGGTCAGTGCTCTTAAGCACTCAGCCATCTCTTCAGGCCACTTTCACCACCTTCTTCTTCCCCCCTCCACCTCCCTTTTTTTGACACAAGGTTTTGCTATGCAACTCAGGTTGGCTTTGAGCTTAATAATATAATCCAGCTTGCTTGGAGCTCATGATCTTCCTGCCTCTGCCTTCTTTTTATACCAGAAAGTGTGTGCTACCATGCTGGATGCTTAAGAAACAAAAATGCAGCTGGGTGTGGGGGTGGCACACACTTTTTTTTTCGATTTTTTTTCGAGACAGGGTTTCTCTGTGTAGCCTTGGCTGTCCTGGAACTCACTCTGTAGATCAAGCTGGCCTCGAACTCAGAAATCCGCCTGCCTCTGCCTCTCAAGTGCTGGGATTAAAAGTAAAGGTGTGCGCCACCACCGCCCGGCTACACTTAAAAAAAAAAAAAAAAAAAAAAAACCTTTAAAAGATGTATTTTCTATCAAAATGCAAAATGAAAACTGCAGAGGACTGTGGCTGGCAAGCTGGCAAAAAGGGAGATCTCAGAGACTCCTTCACCCTCTACCTTCCTCTCCTTCCCATCTCCTTCTCTCAGAAAGAAGAGGGTAAATATAAAAGAGGAACACGGGGACACATTTCCTGGGTGGTGTGGGAAAGAGAAGGATGAGGAGGAAGTCAATGTTATACCAAATTATTCATCCATCAGAGGCCACCTGGAATGTCGAAGGTTCCCAAAGTTGGTAAACAATCTTGATGTAAGCAGGGACCGGAATTAGCATCCAGTAGTAACTAACAGCCTTCTCAACTCAAAGAACAAGCTGAAATTTAAATACCATTGTCTCGATCAGCAGGATTCCAGTCAAAATCGTCTTCTCTATCCTGTTTCCAATCACAGACCCCAAGATCAAAGCTGCAGTCAACTGAGAGGTTTACATCTTTGTGCTGCAGTTTGGAATTTAGCTCTTTTCTTGGGATGTAGACCAGATCCAAATCCTCTGCTTCATTTATCTTAGGGGAGAACACGTCCCCTTGGAGGATTTGTTTCTGTTCCATCTTGTTCCTCAGGGCTTTCTCTCCTTTCTCTTCTTCAAGCCTCTCTCTCTTTCTTTCTTCCTTCCTTCCTTTTTCATTCTCCATCAGAGTTTTTGCCCCCGGAAATGCCCTCCTCAGAGCTTGTAAGGCAAGTTGACCTTAGGCGCGCCTGTACTGGTAGCTCTTGGGGTGTCGATTTTAAGCTTCACCTTTTTCTTCATGGTGTGCTTGTGAGCCAGTAACTTCTTGATTCGGTCTTTGAGTATTTCCTTCACAGAATGTTCAGGGATCACTTGACATGCTAGCCAACCTAATTGGTCCTTTTGCATGTTATCCACTCTGACCCTGTGAGAGCATTTTCCTCTTCTGCTAGCTACCCTTTTGGTCACTGTCCCAGGTAAGGCCCTGATAGTGCTTGGTGGCACACACTTTTAATCTCAGCACTCAGGAGGCAGAAGCAGGTGGATCTCTGTGAATTCAAAGCCAGCCTGAGGGATATATAGTAAAACCCTGTGTAAAAACACGATTATTATTAATAATAGTAATGATGATGATGATGACTACTCAGATATAGTATGCCAAAAGTGTTTCAGCTTTGAACTTGTATTTCCTTGTGCAAAAAAAGATAACTTATAGGCAGGCAGTTTTGAAAACTGTCCATAATAACGAAGGAGAATTCACTGCTTGTTAGACTTGAAGTTACCTTGGAGGAAGCCTTTTCTTCTTTAGTTTCCATATAGGCTTTTTTCATTTTTTCAACCCTCTTTTGTGCTTGCTTGGATCTACGACCCAGATGTCTCATTTTCCCTTGCTGTTCCCAGGGCTGGTAAAAGGGACGGATAGTTGTAATGGGTGGATACCTAGAAGACATTTGTATTAGAGACAGAATAAACCCCCACAAAATAAGATTTAAACACGAGGCAAATTGTAAACTGTAATGCATTGCCTAGCATACTAGTATGTGGAGCAGCTCTGAATGCCAGTTTTTAATGACATGTTCCAGCCTTCCTGGACAACACTATGGAGTAGCCCCTTGAAAAAAAATTTTTGAGACAGGGTCTCCCTATGTTGCCTAGGCTGGCCTCAATCTCACAGGGGCAAGCCTCCAGCATGATTTTTTTTTTTTTTGGTTATTTTATTTATTTACATTTCAAATGTTATTTCCTTTCCCGGTTTCCCCTCTGCAAACCCCCTATCCCATCCCCCCTTACCTTGCTTCTATGAGGGTGCTCCCCTACCCACTCCTGCCTCACCACCCTACCACTCCTCTAGACTGGGGCAAGCTTTTTTAACAAATCTTTTTTAAATTTTTTGAGAAAAGATCTCTACATAACCCTGGATGTCCTAGAACTCAGTCTGTAGATTAGGCTGGCCTTGAACTCACAGGGATCTGCCTGTCTCTGAGTTCTGAGTTCTGGGATTCAAGGCTTGTGCCACCACTGCCTGGCTCACCTTCCTGGCTTTTTACATGGGCTTGAACTCTAGTTCTCATGCTTGTGGAATCATCACTTTGTCCACTGAGCCATCTCTCCAGTCTAGTGAAAGCTATTTTATTAAATCAGTGTTAGGATCTGATATAGCTCGTATCATGCATCCAGTCCCTCAGGCTTTACTATCACAGGGCAGATCAGTCCAATATCCAACTGCCAGCATCTGTATCATTCATTCATCCTTAGAACTCTCTTTCAGAACAAGACTCCATGTGCAGCGAAGGTTAAAGGCATCCAAGAATACTACCCCCGATCGCCAACACTTAACCAGTGGCTGCTGGGTATTTGTGAATCCAGTGGAATAACTCTTGAGTTGCATGCTATACACTGGCTCTAAAACTCTCAGGAAGGACGAAGCTCCAGGTAGTTCCAGTGGTAACTGGTTTGTTAATACACAGTCTGGGTTGTCTACCTTTCTATTTTACTGCCCTACCCCTCAGTGGGTCCTGGAATCACCTCCCGAATAAACCGCTCCAACTCAATTCCTGGTTTGCTTCTGGGCTAGGGCTTTAACTAAACATGCTCTTCTGAAAATATTTTTCTTCTTTAGTTGATTTAAAAATTAGTTAGCTGTTTGACTCCTAAATGACTCATTCTTGGATAGCCAGTAGCATGAATCCAAATAGCAGGCAGCTCAAGGTTATTATATACAGAAGGAAAATGACATCATTTATTTGACCTTGGTGGTAATAGGGTTAAGTTCTATGCTCAATGCTCATATGCATGAGTTAGAGAAAATCTATTTCATGATGATAGATTGTGCCTTGAACCAGTATTTGTTTGGAAAGTGAATATCCTTGACTGTAAAATAAAGGAGTTAAATTATATTGCTGAGTCAGCACCTTTCATCTCCACTCCTGAGACTCTTCAGTATGTTTGCCAGTGTCTTCTTTATGGCCTAAAGGAATATTTCTCATTGCAAGCATATGTGTAGAAATGTATTACCAACAAGTTCTCTTCAGCCTTATCACCACTTTCTTTTTCTTAAGAAAGTCAGCTTCATTTCTAGACAAGATGGACTGGGTGAGTCTTAGTAATGGAAATTAAAAGGAATCTAATTGGAACAACCACATTCTGTCCCTGTCATTTCAGATCCTAATACAACATGGCTTTCCAAAATACAAATTGGTTTGCTTGCTATTGGTAAAGAAGCAAATAATGCCACCATATGCTATTGATTCTAGGCAACAGGAGCCAGGCGAGTTAGGGTACAATTAAGGCTTTCAATGGGAAGGAAAAAGCCTTCAGCTCCGCACTGAATAGGCAATGAGAGAAGCCCTTTTGGCTGTATTTATGAAAATATTACAAAAATATTAACAGTTATACACAGACCTCTCTCCCCAGAGAGGCACACTCTGCTGTGCCCACCACTTCCTCAGTTAGGATGGCTCTTACTTCCTGCCAGGTTACACTGCCTCTTGATAGGCAGCCATGCTGGCCTGAGGCTTCTCTTCCATCTTTGTGTCTACCACCTACTCGAGTTAAAAAGTGGCCAGCAGGTCCCCTTTACTATTCTACTGTTTTTACATATGTCAGGGCAACCTCTTGTCACCCTGAGGTGCCAGTCTGGTGGTACAAATTATCACCTCAGTACCTTTTTGTTAGTATTCTACATACAAAGTTGCATATGTTTGGGACAACCTTCCCCAGTTTAAGTTTTCCCGTACGCTTTATGATCATCTTTAGTGGACTGTGTATCAGAATGGGAACATTTTCAGCAATGCTTTTAGGGTTGTGACCTCAAGAAAAATGGTCTTTTTACCTAACTTTAGAAACAATATCTAGCTGGTGCAGACGCATCTCTTCTGTTTTTGGTTTCTGCAACAAATACTTCTTTTCTTTTTGTAAACGGTCTGAGATTACTCCAGTCTCTGCATAATCAACTATGTCATATATCATCATTGTCTTGGGAATGCTTCTGAGATTTAGTCTTCGCCAGTAGTTATTCTTGCCACCAAAAGATGCAGGGGTCTCATCTGTAAGACTGCAGTACTATATGGAAAAAATGCACAGTGATCAGTTGTTGGTATTCACCTCCAAACTCTATCAATCTCTCTCTCATGACTTTCATTTCAACTAGACGTTTCTGTTATCTGTGTTCATCTTAACTCCCTTACTGGAAGGCAGGACTCAGACCAGTGTAGCTTCAGTTCACACAGCATCACACTCACTAAATGTTTATCTAAGCATAAACACTGGCACACACGCTATTTTACAAACGATGAGTTAATCTCTGGTGCTAAGCGGAGAACTTCATTACCTTTATTTGTAATATTTGTAGCAGTTTTACTTTACTTTTTTCCAATTTAAAATATCAAGTAAGCAATTTAAACACACAGTTTGTATATTCAATTTAACATTATAAATGTGTGTTGGAGAGATATGGATAGGGGATGAGGAGCTATGGAGCTAGGCAGGAGGACGTTAGGGTCCACCATATACTCTCAAACTTTCGTATGCACCAA
Organism: Montemys delectorum; assembly: GCA_019843815.1. NCBI lineage: Eukaryota > Metazoa > Chordata > Mammalia > Rodentia > Muridae > Montemys > Montemys delectorum. The sequence continues at coordinate 10,397 of JADRCD010075553.1, read as the reverse complement.
CTTTCATGTGCACTCGAATGCACACATACAAACATGCATACTTACCCAATTTTGTTGAGTAGTACGAGTCTCTTAACAAGAGACAGACAATTCCAGTTCTCACAATATATATCTGCAAGTCTTTGAATAAAGCACAGACCCTGCAGCTAGATCTTACATTCATAGCCTACTACATTAGTGACACATGGGCAGTCATATTTAGGGACCAGTCATGTCGTGTCTGTAAAAGTGTGTCGGTGCTTGGTCACTCTGAATCCCTTAATGAGTTCACATACAGACAGCAGATACGTAGTTGTGTGGCTTTGTCTCATGGTGATAAACCCATGTGACATATTTTTAAAAAATGATACTCAAAAGAGGGAATTGGGAGCTGGAGAGATGGCTCAGCAGTTAAGAATACATTCTGCTCTTGCAGAAGACCTGAGCTAGGTTCGTCATACTCATGGCAGTTGGCTCACAACCACCTGGAACTCCAGGCCCAGGGGATCCACTGCAGACTTCTGGCCTCTGTGGACACCTTCCCATATGTGCATACAATCTTACCTCATGCACATGACTAAAATAAAAATAAATCTTTTTTTTTTTTTTTTGAAAAAGACAACCTTGGCTAGCAAAAGTACCAAACGTGGAACCTCTGGAAGTGAAATTGGAACCCAATGTGAAGTGAGTTGTAGAGGAAGCACGACGGGGCGGGCCGTGAAAGGCTGCCACTGTTCAAGAGACTGCAACTGTGTAGATAGAGGGACTTGGTGAAGGTGAACTTACTAACATAAGTGGCGGTGACAAGAAGAATGAAGTGACGCTGGCAGAAAAGTCTTCACATCGTGAGAGGTCTAACATATTCTGTATCATATCAAACGTGAAGACTAAAATGCCAGCAAATGATTCAAACTTAGGGGTGGGACAGCTGTCGAAGATGCGGCAAGACAGTTGTTCTCTATTGCTACTTACAGGGGAACAGGAAGCAAATATTCTTCCAAGTGCTCTTCTGGTCACTGAGGGCGGAACCCAGGGTCTTGTGAGTTTTAGGCTAGTGCTCTACCCTTCAACCTTTAAAGTTTCTTTTCTAATTTGATATAGTCTTGCTAAGTTTCCTAGGTTGGCTTTGCAGTTATTCTGTACCTCAGCAAGCTTTGAACTTGGATCCTTCGAACTTTGATCCTTCTCAGCTTCCTAAACATCTAAGATTATAGGTCTGAGCTACCTAAGAGGTCTCATATCATTCTTGATTTTGTTTTTGTTCCCCGTGGCTTTTCTTTGTTTTGACTATGCTAGGGATCGAACTCAAGGTACTGTACCATCAAACTACACTTGTGAGTCTGCTATACTCACAGCTTTATTGAGATTTCACATACAGATACTTGCCCCACTTAAAGTGTCCAACTTGTCGGTTTTTAGTGGTTTCCCAGTTGATTAGTTTTTACAAAGAAATAAAACTTTCACTCTCAAAAGGGCTGATGAGATGAGCTCACTGACTGCTCTTCCGAAGGTCCTGAGTTCAAGTCCCAGCAACCACATGGTGGCTCATAACCACCCGGGGAATGAGTTCTGGTTTGTCTGAAGACAGCTACAGTGTACATAATGTATAGTAATAAATAAATCTTAAAAAAAAACTTTCACTCTCAGTGTTTCTAAATGTTTTAAATAATACTGGGCTAAATGTTATAAGTCATTATAAGTGAGCCTTTAATATTTGCTTTTATTTGAGCTTTGAGACTGGATCTTGATATGTAACTCAGGGCTGCTTAGAAGCTCACCGTGTAACCAAGGCTGTCCTCAAACTTGAAACCCTCTTTGTTTCAACTTTCTGAGTGCTGAGTTTACATCAAATGCCAGCATATCCAGCTGTTTTGAATGCACCAACAAGTTTTCTCCACCGATCATTAAGCTGGCTTTGTATGTGTCTAGGGACATAGCTTAGGGGTTGAGTGCTTGCCTATTATGGAAGGGAGCCTGGGTTCAAGATCCAGTGCTGAAAAACTACCTCTGGTTTCAGGAGAAAGAAATAACCATAATCATAATCATAATCATAATAGTAATAATAATATGGCACTATGTCATATGTCAAAGTGCGGTACCCAAATGAAGAAGGTACAGTCACATATATTATTATTACATTAGGAATCAGATTATTAACAACTTTCATTTCTTCAATAATTGCCTCTATGGGTATGGAGCATAAATGCCCCAGTTCAGCATTGCTCTGCCCAGCTATGCAAACCAGAAATTCAGGAATCATTCCAGACAGATTCCTTTAGCTTCTCTTCCTGTCTATCACCCAGGCCCACTGTCCTTGCATCTGTAGACACACAGCCTTAAACTGAACCACCATTTCCCCTGGACTATCAAGAGCCTTTGAACAGCGCTCTCATTGCTTTCTAATACTTTCTTTCTCCTGCAACCAGAGGTAGTTTTTCGCTTATTAGCTTAAAATATACATTTTGCTCATTGTGTGTGTGTGTGTGTGTGTGTGTGTGTGTGTGTGTGCGCGCGCGCGCGCGCACGTGCGCTCGTGTGCTGTGCTGTACCCTCACAGGCATTGGATCTTCTGAGGCTAGTGTTACAGGTGGTTGTGAACTGCTTGATTTAGGTGCTGGAATCTAAACTCGGGGCTTCTGGAAGCACAGCAAATACTCTTAATCTTTGAGCCATTTCTCTAGGCCCCCAAATGTTAAACTTTATGCTGTGTGTATTTTATCACAATTTTAAAAAGTATGATTCTTTTTTTGTGGGAGGTCAAGAAAATGTTTTTGTTTGAAATATCAACATCTATACATAAACTCCTTACTTGCATGTAATCTTGCACTGTGACAACATCCATACGATCGGCTATTTTGAACTTCTGGAAAATATACTCATCTTGCATAATTTGTTGATAAAATTTCCTTTCCCCCATTATCTTATAAGCATCAGCCACTGCCTATAAAGAAAGTAGATTTTAAAAATAATGTATTTTTTAATCATTGGCACATATTTTGTATATTTTCTGATAAGTGTAGCAAAAATTGTTCCTGTCTTTTACTGTCTTGCTATTAATATAAAGGCTACATTACAAAAAGGAAATCACATAGATGTTACTGAGAATGTAGAGGAAGGAGTTAAGGTCTCACTCTGTACCCCAGATTGGCCAGGAACTTAGTAGTAAGCCTCCTACCTTAGTTCTAAATGTTGGGGCATGAGCCACCATGCCCAGATATATATGGATTTATTTTGAGACAAAGTCTCATGTAACCCAGGCTGGCCTTGAACTTGCTGTAAAGTTAAAGACGAGCTTAAATTTCTTGCCTTCTTGCTTCTGCCTTCCAAGTGCTAGGATTATAGGCACAGATTTCCATGTCTGGCTTATGTAGGGATTTTTAAACCATTGATAGTTGTTCTCATAGCTATAATGCATAGTTTTAAAATATAACTACAGGTATAGTTGAGTCTACACTCCTCAAGGGATCATAGCTTTTTTATTTTTTAAAATAAAAAGAACACTCACATGACAACTTACAACCATCTGTTCCTCCGGCTCCAGGGGAATCTGAAGCTGTCCTCTGGCCTCTGTGGGCACTGCACACATGTGGTGCACATACACACATGCAGGCATACATCAGTACAACACACAAAGTTTTTAAATCTTAAAAAATATTTTCATATTTGATTATGTGTATACGTATGTGAATTTATGCATGTGCCCAGGGAGGCAAGAAAGGGGTGTCCGATCTCCTGGAGTTGGTGTTACAATCAATTATAAGCTGCCTGATGTGGGTACTGAGAACCAAACTAGAGTCCTTCACAGGAACAGTATGTGCTCTTAATTACTAAGCTTTCTCTCAAGCCTGGACCATCTTTTAAAGATTTTTAAAAATGTATTTATTTCTATTTTTTATACATTGGTGTTTTGGCTGCATGTACGTCTGTGTGAGGCTGTCAGGTCTCCTGGAACTGGAGTTATAGACAGTTGTGAGCCTTCACGTGGGTGCTGGGAACTGACCCTGGGTCTGTTGGAAGAGCAGTCAGTGCTCTCAATTGCTATTGAGATGGCTATCTCTCCAACCCCAAGATTTCGGTTATTTTTTTTTCTTTTTAAAACCAAAAGAACACTATAAACTCATTTGTGTTGCCAGTGAAAACTTACCTGGTGATTAAAGTGGGTGCCCTAGGAACTAGAATAAAAGTTTTCTGGAACCAACACTCTCTTCTGTTCATTAACCATGGCTTCCAAATGGAAATGTGGATGTGTCAAGTTGCTTACACTTTCCTTTCCTTTAGACTTCATTTTCAGTAGCCAAAGAAAAGCAAATAAAAGATTTCCCCTTCTTTCTAAACTGTCAACAGTTTACATTCAAAGAAAGTGTCTGAGAGACCAGTGAGAGAAAAAAAAATCACAGAAAACAGAGGCTTAAATTCTTTGTCTTGGCTCTCATCATGCCGACTCCTCCCACATATATCTCTCCTTCTGATAATAGCTGTGCTGAATTGTCTAACACCTATCTATAATATGGATCTGCGCTTCGGGACACAAAGGTTCTGCTTATGTGGAGGGAGACTAGCAAAGAAGAAAATTCAAATCTCTTTCTATTTCAGGTCAAGTCTTTCCCTATGTACCTCAGAATATGCTATTTGCCAAAGTGTGGAAACTGTGTTAACACTGAGGAGACAGGCCATAATAGGTTGCCCAGGCAGGATCAAAATCCAGAGCTTTTGCTATTTTTATTTAAAACACAACACAATAGCTTGCCTTCACATATTTTCTTCTCTAATTCTCATTTTTATTATCCAGAATAGTGCTTTTAAATTTTGACTTGAATTACAAAGCTTTGGTGATGTCCATAGAAAATGAAATAGGAAGAAAATATTTCAGTGGTCATATTTTATTATTAATATGCTCAAGTGAAAAGTTTAATGAACATATGAGCTCTCCCATGGGTGGATTATTTTTACTTTTCATTTCACCAATTTCTTTGCTCATTATGCACCTGAAGAAAAGATGGCGTTTGTAGGACTGTGAAACACAGCCTGGTTCCTGGTTGAGCTAAGGCTGGAAACCTCAGTGATCCTGAGGAACGGCAGGCGTTTTGCCTGGTTCCCAGACACTCGGCTCCTGACACGAGGCCACAGCCCTCCATAGAGTTGTGGCCATCAGTCATATAAAGGCAACACCCCAACCCCCTCCACAGATAGAGGACATGACCACAGGTCAGAAGCCTCAAGACAGATCTCCATTTTAATGAGGTACCTAAAGGCCTGGAAGCTTAGCCAATAAACTCCTGTTCCCAAGACATTCCTCCCCGAAAAAGGTATTTAACCTCAGGCCCACTCTGAGAACTGGGGTACGGTTTTGACTCATCTACTTTCCGCCATGACAATGTCTTAAAACCATCCATAGACTACCTCTTCTCATCGGGATCCACCGTGGGGAGCAATGGAACAGGCCTTTGCCTAAAGAGCTGGCCATTTAATCTTCTGCAGAAGGCCTCTCAGGGCTCCCAGCCAGGGCCCCCACCAAGTCAAGCCAGCCAGCCGCCAACAAACCAAGGACTCTATCCCTGCGGGATCCAGCGGGAGCTCTCCCCCTTTTCCCTTCAACCCCAGGCTAGATCCAGTCCACGGCCCCCACTCCGTTCTCAGTTCTTCCCCGGCATCCAGCAGCGCCTGGGTGTCCAAGAGCCTGAGAACCAAGTGGCTTTGTCTTCCTTGTAGGCCTGGGGGAATATTCCTGAGCCAGCTCTGGCAGTCCCTGGGACCTCAGACTCGCTCCTCCACCCCTGGAGCGGTGTCCTGCCGCTTCCCATAGTCCAAAACCCACCCTGCTTCTGCATGGGGTAAAGCGCAGTCAAAACTCCCGCAGCAGAGTGGATGCGGGACACCACGAACTCTACAGACATTGGTGCATCTCTCTTTTATACTTTATTACAATGTCTGGTGGGTTTTGAGTCAGCTCAACTATACTAAAGGTAAAAAAAAAAAATCATTACACACTGAACAAGTATTAAACCTGTAGATATTTCTGTAGGCATAATTATATTTTACCTTAGCTCAGATTACCTAGAAAAGGTATTTATTATCAATTCCTTCCTTCCAACGCCCCACTCAGCCACTACCACCCATTTCTCCTAGACTCAATTTTCCTATTCATATATCGCCTTAGTTGTATTGGCTCTACTCTAGGCCTGTGGCCAAAGAAAACCACGTCTAGAAGTATAGGACAAACTCTCTGCTGGTTTTTGAGAGGGTGTATTAGTAACTTGTCTACTGCTATGAAATCATGACCAAAAGCAACTTATGGAAGAGTTTATTCTGGCTTACAGCTCCCAAAGGTGAGTCCATATTAGAAGGGGAGAGATGGCAGCAGGTGGTCAGAGTAAGAAGCTAAGAGACCACGCCTCCAATGGCAACGGTGAATCATGGGCCAAGTGTTCAAATATGCAAGCTTATTGGGAACATTTTCATTCAAACAAGCATAGGAGTGTTTGGGGGAAAAAAGCTGCCTAATAGACAAGGTGTTCTTTGTCAGACATCTGCCCCACATAGTCAATTGCTCATTCTTGCTGGAAATTCCTACTTATGGAAGTAGCGATAAGTGGTACCTTTACATGTGGTTTGGAATAATTCATTATATGCAGATACAGAATAAATAAAAAGCTCAATAACTGCTGGGATTGCTTCAGCCTTGAAATGTACGCAGTATGGCAGAAACAGATAAGCATTCAAATCTCCCTTGCGTGCCTCCAAGTCTCTTCAAAGTCTAGCCTTTTCACAGTCAAAGTGGGACTAGTATTCTCCACCATAGTGAAGAGGGAGGGCCATGCTAGAGACCAAGTACAGCAAGTCTTATCCTTGACCTCAGGAGTGGTTGAGAACATGGACTTTGGCCTTGGTTTCTTTACTCTCTGGTTGTAAGGTTTTAAGCTAGTTACTTGGTTTCTTTATTTTTTTTGAATGTGTGATTTTATTTTTTCATTATTAGGCATTATGGCATTTTTAGACATGTATGTTTTCCTTCTATTCCCAATGCTCCCCATTCTACTTCCCCATTAGTCTACTTTCTGCTTTTACATACAGAATAGTTTTATGGGAATTATGTGAAATAATGCAATTTGAGATTATAGTTGATAGAAACTGATCGAGTAGGGCCAGAGGGGCTGGGGACATGGCTCAGTCGGTAAGGTGCTTGCTGCATAAACATGAGGACTTGAGTTCTGATCATCAGTACCCACCTAGGAACTGGGCATTGTAGCATACATCTGAAACCCAGGTACTGTGAGACAGAGATGGAAAGATCCCTGGATCTCATTAGCTAACCTGACTAGTTAAATTGGTGAACCCCAGGTTCAGAGAGATCCTGTTTCAAAAGTCAAGATAGGAATGAATGAGGAATTCAACCCCCAGCTTTTGTACTCCCCCATCCTAAGGTAATCAAGTAGGACTGACAACATCGCAAGGTGACAGAGTGCTTGCCTAGTGTGCAGAAAGCCCTGGGTTTGGTCCACAGAACTTACTGTACTAATCAGACATCGTGGTGTACACCAGAAGCCCAAGACCAGCTGCATAATGAGTTCATGACTAGCCTAAAACAAATGAGACTTGAGACAGAGAGGTGGAAAACAACAAGAGGGGGGAGGGGAGACAGAGAGAGGAGAAGAGAGGAGAGGGGGAGGGGGAGGGAGAGAGAGAAGGAGAGGGAGAGAGGAAGACAGAATAATTAAACAAGGATGGCTATTGTTTTTCCTACATGAATGAAGTTTAAAGGGATAGGAATTTTTCAATATAAAATAACAATTGCTAGATGTTAACAGTTCAGGCTTGTCGGTTGTTTTTGTAGCCTGTAAGTATAATAACTTTACACTTATGTGAGATATGTCTCCTTTAAACACCATTATCATGCAGACACATAACCGACAGACATGAAAAAAAGATGTCAGTTACCCAGTGGTGCTCCAGGCCAGAGGCTTTATAGGAAAGTCCTTACAAATGATATGGTGGCATCAAGGATCACCTGAGGGGATGCTAAAATGTAGATGCTGGGCCAGGAGGTCTGAAGTACGACCATGGCTTCTATCTTTCTCTCAAAAATATTTATTTTTATTCTTTGTGTGTGCATGTGTGCACATGCATGCAGGTGCCCGAGGAGGCCAGAGAGAACATAAGATCCCCTGAATCGGGAGTTACAAGCATTTGTGAGCCACCTGATAGGGTGCCGAGAACCAAACTTGTGTCCTCTACAAGAGTAGTACACACTTTTGATTGCTCAGCCATCTCTCCAGTCTCTAGGTTCTGAATTTTTACATGGTCCAGTGGATGCCAATGTGTAGGCTGCACATGCTTTGGGTAGCAAGGCTTTAGTAAATTTTCTGGTGGACCAACAATAACAACAATTCCCTTGTAAAGTATCAATGCTGAGAAAAGATTGTCAAAGTGGGAAATGAAATGAGATCACACACACACACACACACACACACACACACACACACACACACAGGTCATGATCCCTTTAGGGTTTGAGTGACCATTTCACAGGTGTCACCTAAGACCACCAGAACATTACAGTCCATGACAGTAGCAAAATGACACTTATGAAGAAGCAGTGAAACTAGTTATGGAGGGGGTCATCACAACATAAGGAACTGTATTAAAGGGTCACAGTATTAAGAAGGCCGAGAGCCACTGTTCTAGAACCATTAGACCGGCTTTGGCACCTTTGGAGAAAACATTGGTTATATATACATGTGTTTCTATTTTTTCCTGGTGGATTCTACATCTGTCTTTATGACACCATTATACTGCCTTAATTCCTATAGCTTTATAAGTCTTGAAATCGGGTAGTATAAATTGTCTAACTTTCTGGTTTTTTTTTCCTCCCCTTTCACTTGCTTTGGTTTTTGTTTTTGTGAATTCATGAGAGCTGGAGAACGATAAGGAATTGCAACAAGAAATGAAAATATGGAAGGGAATGAAGGAGCAAAAATGTGCTAAATTTCTCCTTCTCTATACCCAGAATTAGAGGGGCTGGAGAGAGGACTCAGCAGTTATGAGCACTAGCTGCTCCTCCAGGGGACCTGAGTTCAATTCCCATCACCCACCTGGCTATGATTATCTGCAATTCCAGTTCCAGGGGATCCATGCCCTCTTCTGGCCTCCTCGGGCACCAGGAAGACATGCACGTAAAAACGTGGTACACAGGCATGTGGGAACAACCATCCATTCCACACACATAGGAATATTTTCAAAGATAAATAAACTTAGACTAAACATCTGAACAAACTAAAACTGACCTACTTCTATAAAGAAACAAATGAGGGGCTGGGAAGATGGCTCAGCCCTTAAGAGCACTGACTTCTCTTACAGAGTGTGTACGTGTTCTGTTACCAGCACACACACAATGACTCCCCTCCATTTCTAATCCCAGTTCCAGGGGATCTGACACTTTCCTCCGACTGACTCCAGCACCAGACACACTTGTGGTGTACAGACATGCAAGCAGGCAAAACCACCCATATGCATAATAAAATAATAGAAACAGACTTAGGGCTTGGGATGCAGCTCAGTTGGTACAGTGCTTACCTACGGTACACGAAGCCCTGAGTTTGATCCCTATAAACCACACTTGTCTGCACACCTGAAATCTTAACACTGTGGAGGTGGAGGCAGAGCAATCAGAAGTTCAAGAAGGGTTAGGTGTTGTGGTGGATACCTTTAGTTCCAGAGCTCTGGAGGGAGAGGCAGGTATAGAGGGAGTTCAAGGCCAGCCTGGTCTACTTCGTGAGATCCAGGACAGACAGGGCTGCACAGAGAGACCGTCCCAAAACAAACAAACAAAACAACAGACCAAAACAAAAAAGAAATAAGTAAACAGACGAGTTTGCTGAAGAAACTTTTATTCAAACATCAAAAATGTAAACTCAGAACAAGAAAAATCCCACCACCATTGCAAGTTTTCTTTCAACTATGAAGTTACATATCAGTCAAATATGTTTTGAAAAGGAATGAAAGGGATAAGGGCAGTCCAAACTGTTCTCTTCAAGTTGAGTATGTTCTGTTCATTAAAAGAACATTATAGTGTCCACTGAAAAAGGCTGAATAGTGTGATAACATCTTAATAATAAGAACAAACGGAATTATAAAATCTCATTTCATAGGGAAAATGAAGGCAACAGAATGAACTGTTAGGGCTGGTACTTCATGAGAGTGACAGCTGTGTCACATTAGGAAAGGCATAAAGGTGCATTTTCTTTTTTCTTTGGCATAGTTTCGAGAACTTTATTAACACTGAAACATATTTTTAAGACATATTTAAAAGTCATTAAAGAAGAGCATCTGTAAAGCATCTGTAAGTGCAAATAAGCGTTCTTCACGATGGCTTTTACCCACGAGCGCGACATACGTTGAAGTGTTAATAAAGTTCTCGAAAC
>JADRCD010075550.1:1491-18587 GCA_019843815.1 Montemys delectorum | reverse complement strand
CTAAAATTATCAAGAATTCTAGCATGTAGTCAGCAAAGTAGTAAGTATCATAAACACACTCTCAGCTTCCATTTCTAAATTAAGAACACTCAGAAGAATGCATTTTCTATTGTTTTTAAACAATTATCAGTGTGTACACATAATTTTTATATGTGAAGATTCATCAGCTAAGGATAAAACCTCTTTTGACATGACCCACTCCTTCCCCTCCTCTCTGCTGCTGTATATTCATTGTACATAGTGCTGGGCATCATAACAATTACTCTCAAGTAGACCATGTGCTTTGGCCATATCTCCCACCCCAGCCCAACCTGGCCTACTTCCTTACCCAGCCTCCCTCCTTGCTTCAATGTGTGTGTGTGTGGGGGGGTGTGGTTTATTTTACTCAGTATGATGATCTCAAGTTGTATCTGTTTTCCCAGAAAATAACATCATTATATTATTCTTTATGACTGAATGAAACTTTACTATTCTTATTACTATATTTTATTTATTTATCCCTCTATGGACACCTTAATAATTTGGCTACTACAAATAGCGTTGCAATAAACATGAATGTACAAGTGTAAAAAAAATAGTAAAGAAAGTAAATTTGATATTAGGTGTATTTTATCACAATTTTAAAACTTTATAAAAGAAATCATCACAGAAACATGTTCAACCAATTCTTGTTATAAATTCATCCTATACCCTTCTTTTCATGCCTAAAGAAAACAAGACAGCGTTGGAATACCAGCCTCCAGCCAGAAACTCTCCCTCTGCATAGACACAGTGCTCAGGATGACTGGATATTCCATAAGCTCCCTTGGGCATTTTTTGTTTTAGTATTACACATGTGTTTCCAGTAAAGATCTTTAGTAAGCAGTGTCAAGATAATTTAATAAAACTTGGGAGTCAGGAACAATTTTAGAATCAAATGATGGTACTTCTGAGTGATGGGTCACTGTTACCTCAACTCAGGAGAATCCTTCAGATGCAGAAAAAATAAGTTTGAGAGTTATGCCTACTTTTAAATTGTAGAGCAAGAATATATGTGAACCCACAGAAAGTTAGGGAAATATGATTAACTAGTGGTTAAATGATATAGCCCTAGAAGTAGGCTAAGTTCATCAACTAATAAGACACAAATTGTCTTTAATTCTAAGGGAAAGCTTAATTATATTCGTAACTGGAGCAAAATTAGAACACAAACAAGTATCATTTTTTGCTTATCCTATTTAGCAAGGACAAGAACATTAACAAAGACTTGGGAAAATGAGCCATTTTTTTTTCTATTCCATTTGGTTTTCCATTTATTATTTATCCAAACACACATAACAATAACAAAATACCAATAATAAGTAATATCCATTAATAGCTTTCAAGTATTAAGACATCTTATTTATTAAGCCGCCAATGATGAAATAGGTAGAGTAGAGGTAGAGGTACTGTGTACTAGTCCCACTTACAGATAAGGAAACTGAGGTTTTTTCAGGTTACATTAGTGATAAATAATTTTTAAAAATATGAGTAACCACAGGCTAATACATACATAGTTACTATTCCAAATATATATATATATTAACATAAAGGACCAAATAAAAGGATTTGCTTGTTATCTTTAAACTCTATATTATTGCTCTATGATGAAGATAAACTGAGTTCCACAGATAAACTTTCCTGGTAGCACAAATGCAGCAGCCCAGGAACCCAGAGTGCACTTTTTTTTATTAGATATTTTCTTCATTTACATTTCAAATTTATTCCCTTTCCTGATTTCCCCTCCAAAAAACCCCTATCCCTTCCCCACCCTGCTCACCAACCCACTCTCTCCTGCTTCCCTATCCTGGCATTCCCCTACACTGGGACATCCAGCTTTCACAGGACCAAGGGCCTCAGAGTGCACTTTAATGATGAGCCCTGACCATTCTCTTCACTTGACCAAAGAAACAACTGGAAATAGCCCAAAGACACGCTGAGGGAAATGGACAACAATTTCCCAGAAGTAAATCCCATTCATCCTGTACTTTGGAACGATTGATTAGCCCTGACAGTTGCACAATCTCCTAACAAAGGTCATGCAGCACCTGAACACAGTCATGGCAGGCTCTCCAGGTCTCATCTCCATCTTCCTTTTGGGATATCTACTCAGTACCGAATGTGCAGGTTTGTTTCTTTTTCAATGCTACACTGAATATGCTTCTCTTTTAAAAAACAGAAATATTTAGAACTACCTTTATCAAGTAAAGCAAGATTTCATGATTTGACAGCTGTTGTTTCGATTGTAGCAGGCAACATATCAGCAGGCAACTCTAGCTCTGTGGTAACTTCAGTTTCAACATTTGAAAAAATGAACTAGATTTACAGTGCTTGTGGTGCATTTTTATTTAATAAATACAGTTATTCTGGTAAATTGACAATATAATTCCTCTTAAAATTTCCGTGTCCTTGGTTTTAAAAAATGAAAATCTGAAAATATCTTAATGAATAAGCAGGAAAACATGTTATTTTAGGATTTTAGACTCGTCACCTTGAAATCAAAAAGGGAAACATCAAAACCACAATGGTTTATCTACATAAAAAGTCTTTCTTGAATCTACATGTGTTTCAATGTTTTAAAACTAGATTGTAAGGCATAATTAAAATGTTTAAACATACATTTATAGTTTAATTTCTCAGCTAAAATTGGAAGATTATGCTTTTGTTACTAAGCTGCTATCTGTCATGAAAGCTTTTATATAGACGGGAATAAATCAGCTCATCTGTCATACAGCTCAGAGCTGGTGTTTAGAGAACCATAATACTCAGAGGCCTCCCTAGGGGACAAAAGTAAGTGTACAAATGGCTAGAAAGAGGAGGAGCTTAGTTCATGCAAAGTACAGCACATCAGGTTTTTGTTTGGTTTTGGGGTTTTTTTTGCAACAACAATGGCATTACTCCCCAGAGAAAGCCACACAGGAAGAACTTATTGCATTTAGACAAAAAGCCCGCTCACCCGGGATACATTTATCACACTTACTAGTCAACCTACTAAAATCAAGCAAGTGACAGTGCCAGGATCAGGGGTGCCAACCCTGAACATCCCCAGAAAACAGGCTGGTCTCCTGGTTCCCACTCCAGACATGATGTCAACTGTGGAATCAGACTTAAAAGCTGAAATGATGACATGAGAATGCAAAGGTTAAACTGTACTAGCAAAGTGGGTAGAGATGAAAAATACATGTTGGAAAACTCATAATGTGGACCATAAAGGCAGGTCATTCAACCGAATTGACCTATGTGAGAACAAAAGATCCAAGCACTCTCTTGTAAAGATCCAAGCACTTCTTAGTGGTAAGGAAATCTTAGATGTAAAATGATAGAAAAAAAATCACGATTTCAGAGCTGAGGCAATAATGACTAGAGATAATCCTCCAGGGGTGTTAAATATATGATCTTCAGACACTATTGAGGATAAAAGCAACAAGATTTTGAGTCAGTTTGGTCAGGGAACCAGGAAAATGTCCCTGGCTGTGGGAGTGGGGCTAGGTCTTCGTGTAGCACACTCTTCTGTTTAACTGCCCTAGCCTTTAGCACAGAGAGACCATATGGTCATAGCTGTTGCCTTATTGTGATAATTTAGAATTTGGAAATCAAAATTAGTCTGTGAAATGAATTTGGGTTTACAATGTGTACAAATCAAAATTGTCTTTAATGCATTTGGATATTAGTACATATTGTTATGGTATGTGGCACTGTGACAAGGTAATAGTGGCAGAGATAAACGGGTTCTGCTCTCTTCCTAAAGCACCATGGGCTCAGAAAAAAAGACTTTAATAGGATGGGATAAGGTGTGTACCACATGCTTAGGAAGTACAAAAGAAGGAACATAATGGGTATAGAATCTCCCGACAGATACAGTATTTGGAGCAAGATCTCAAGAGATGAATAGTTGTTCAGTATCCTTAAATGTCTGATCCAGGAGCCAGCCAGAAGGCTCAGTGGGTAAAAGTGCTTTTCACCAAGCCTGACAACCTAAATTTGATCCTGAGGATCTGTACAATGAATAAGAGACCTGGCTTCCAGGATTGTCATTTAATCCCCACATGTATGAGAATACATACAATGCATGTATTCATATATACAGATACATATACACATGTATGTATATATGTAAAGACACATACATATTCTTAGGGTTTCTGTTGTTTTTTTAAACACCATGACCGTAAGTAACTTGGGAAGAAAGGGTTTCTTTCAGCTGAAGGAAGTCAGAGAGGGAACTGAAACCAGACAAGAACCTGGAAGCAGGAGCTGATATAAAAGCCATGGAGAAATGCTGCTTACTGTCTTCCACCTCAAGGCTTGCTCAGACTGCTTTCTTATACAACTCAGAACCAGGATCACCAGCTTATGGGTAGTATATCCAAAAGCGAGCTTGGCCCTCCCACATCAATCATCATTCAAGAATACACTCCACAGTCGTTCTCATAAGCCAGTTTGGTGGTGGCATATTTAGAATTAGTTTCCTCTTCCAAAATGACTCTAGCTTGTATCAAATTGACATAAAAGCTAGTCAGAGCCAGGCGGTGGTGGCGAATGCCTTTAATCCCAGCACTTGGGAGGCAGAGGCAGGTGGATTTCTGAGTTCGAGGCCAGCCTGGTCTGCAGAGTGAGTTTCAGGATAGCCAGGGCTATAACAGAGAAACCCTGTCTTGGAAAAGAAAACAAAAAGCTAGTCAGAACACACACACACACATACATACACACTGAGAAAGCAATAAAAATAGTCACTAATGTGGAGCATTTAGTGTAGATAGTAACCCTCACACCAAAAGAGTCATATACACAATAATGGAAGTATTCAAGATGCTTCATCTGGTTTGAATCTTGACTGTTAGAAGAAGTAAGGCAAGAAAGTGGAGTGTGCCACATCTTTCAAAAAGAGTTCTAAGCTAAGGAGAGGGAACAGTAGAGAACAATGTGGAGGTGTAAGTGTACGAGACACACCCTCACTGTATGTGACATAATGCACTCAGTCTGGTAACACTGTAAGGAACTGATGAGGCTCCAGGCCAGGAAGTCCAACCTTAAGTCTCTTGCAATCATCCAATGGAAACAAACCAGCATTATGTGGTCAGCAGTAATAAAGAGAAGACTGACAATTTGAGTGATAATTATAAAGTAGTGCTGATATGATTTAGTAGGCACATGCATAGGAAAGGTTTGGGATACACATATGGAGTGTCGGGGGGGGGTTGAAGATAATGTGATAATATCAACACAGCACACGGTCTGTCGTCTGACTTCTGACTGGAAATGCAGGCCAATCCTTTATTGTGTGACAAGCAGTCAGGAAATACATGAAGTCAAAAAGATTCTTTACTGGGTTACTACCAAGGATGACAATTGTACTTTTCTTGCCCAGAGGGCAGTGAAAACGTAAAGACACTTTAAAGTGCATAGAGGAGCTGGAGAAAGGAGGAAGTTAGCAAGGGGGAGGGGAGATAGCATGAGCAACATGGGAAGAAAGGGATTAACCAGGATACACAAACCTATAATTTTCTCAGAGACCCATCAACATGATGATGATGCGTATACCCTTATATTACTGTTACATTCATTTTACATTTTAAAAAGTTAAGGTCCAGACATTGTATGGTTTGTCCATGTTCATGCAGCCAGTAAGGGTTAGATACATGCAATTCAAGGCATACATACATGTATATATGCTGAGGGAAAGAGACAGAGCAACAAAAATACATATAAAGAGGAAGAGACTAGGAGAAGGAAAAGGAAGAAGACAGAAAACTGAAAGATTTCAATCCTCAAAAAAGCAAAAGGGTCCTACAGAGTAGGCAATCATAGCTAAAAGAAATCTCATCATGGATTTCAGTGAAATGCTTACATTGCTGGCATTCATATGCCAACTAAAGACATCAAGGGCCTGAAGATAAAATCAATTATTCCATGATTGTTCCTCACTATCCTATGAGAAGAAGCATTGAAGTCACATTTGCAGCCTGGCCTATAGTTGGGAGGTTGTTGTTGTTTAATATATTTTCATACAAAATATTTTGATCATATTCTTTCCCCTCCCCCAACTCCCAGATCCTACTTAATGCTTTCTCTCTCTCTCTCTCTCCCTCCACCCCTCTCTCCCTCCCTCCCTCCCTCCCTCTCTCTCCAAACAAAGCAAAATGAAAATCGAAACAAACACAAACAGGCTTCTGTTCTTTGCAGGATGTTTGTTGCAAAGTCACTAGGAGACTACATGCTGGAAACAGCCCAGCCAGGGGAATGATAGATCACCTTTAAAGGATCCTGCACTGAGCTATTTTCAAGTGATGATTAACGTGTGAACTTAACTGCTTAGTTGAGAACCATCTTTTTCATCCAAAGTTAAATACAAATACAACTGAAATGTAACCTTTTATTGCTGGCACTCTACCAATTAAAAATAAAATTGAATTTTAATTCCTAAGTTTCCATGTGTATACAGCACTGTGGGAAAAAAATCATAGTTTTTGTCTCTATGCCCCAAAGAGAAATTTAGCTATGGAATTACTTGAACCCAAAACAAACCTTTTTGTTAAAAACATATTTAGTTTTCAGGGTGTTTTTGTTTTCCTAAAACTAAAGAACTGTACTTTTAAATTTCAGTTTTCCTTGATCGTGAAAATGCCACCAAAATTCTTTCCCGTCCAAAGAGATATAATTCAGGGAAACTGGAGGAGTTTGTACGAGGAAACCTTGAGAGGGAGTGTATAGAAGAAAGATGTAGTTTTGAAGAAGCACGAGAAGTCTTTGAAAACACTGAAAAAACTGTGAGTATGCGCATGTCATCCCTGAATATTATGTCCCAGAGCAAAAGATAAAAAAGCTCGATTTTCAAAGAGTATGGGACTAGAGAGATGACTCCATATTTAGGAGCACTGGTTGCTATTCCAGAGGACACAGATTCAAATGCAAGCATCTAGGAAATCCAACACTCTCTTGTGACCTCTTTGAGTAGTACATACACAGGGTGCATGTATACATGCACATAGAACACTCATACACATAAAACAAAACAAAAAAGTATTGTAGATCAATTATTAAAGGAAAGATTGTATTTGAAATCTCAAAAATATCACTTCATATCATATCATATATCACAAATGTTATAAAAGGAAAGGAATCCATATCAAATTGCTTCAAATACTATCATTAAGCTGTCCTCCTTTTTCCTTACAGACTGAATTTTGGAAGCAGTATGTTGGTAAGCAATTCATTTTATTTCCTACATTTCCTCATATGAAACACTTGAGAATTGTGCTTTTATATATGTAGAGAGAGAGGATATACAGTCTCATGAAAAAAATCTTCAAATGTAGGAAGAAAGCAAAACAATTGCATCTTAGAGCTAAATGCACATTCACTGTCACTAGTGGATTCAGAGACAGTGATTGGTAATGCCTACTACATTAAATCCTCATGACTGGGATTGTCTCCAGTGCCTCTCTGTCTTGATCTACCATCCCTTCTTGTTGCCGTTCTGACCACCTCTACTACTACTGCCCTCATTCCACAAAAGGGCTCCTTGCATGCCCTAGCAGGGTTCCCATGTTAGAGGCATTATCTGGCTATCCCTGTTAGCTGACTCTTGCCAGCTTCTCCTAGGCTAACAAGCTCAGGGACTTGTCCAAAATTCCACCAACTCAATGAGTCCTCCCTTGATGAGGTAGTAACATTCCAACCTGCTCCCTGGTATCTCTGCCATTTTAAACACACGTGTTCTGGTCTATCATTTACATATATGTAATGAAATACCTTTAGCATGAGACTCAACTCTAAATGAATAATTTGTTATATTCACATATATTTATATGAATATCTTAATATATTTTAAAACATGTTGCCTAATGATCCTGTCATACAATAATTTTAATAGTTTTGTTTATAAAACAGTTTCACAGCATGGTATTTTCCTCTTGCAGCACCATGTTGATACCAAAACAATTTTAGATTTTGGAGTAATTTGAAATTTGAGCTTTCAGATTGAGGATACTCAACCTGTAGCACTTTCCACAACAGTGTCTTGTTCGTTTTCCCATCCTCCTAGAATGCGAGATTCATTTTGGCAAGAATCAGTAGCTTCACTTGTTGATAGACTCCCGGTACCTACAACACTATCTGCAATGGAGGCACTCAGGAAATATCTTCCCAATGAACTGACCCAAAGGAAGAAATGCAATACTTTAACAATAACCAATTTTATTATTGTCTATTATATCTTTGTACACTTTTAAATAGTTTTAAATTTTGTCAAAAAAAAATACAAATTTCAAAAAATTTGAAGTCCAGAAGTCGGATTTTGAGGGACATTTCACAGGCTGACTTCTTTCAGAGTATCTGCATGGACAGAACAAATTAACTTGGACACTATTCACTGAGCTCTATCTGCTTGAGGTCCAATTCGATTTTCTAGAATTCCATTTTGGGAGAAACTACTGGAAAATCTCAGACCTTCATAACTCACTCTTGTTTCTCCACTTTCCATTTGAAGTTGTAAAAGAAAAGACGTTCTCTTTGGCCTTCTTTAGTTTTAAAGATGAATGCTTCCAAGCCTACTTCTGAGTTAGCTCACAAATTTCATGCTAACTATACTCAAGTTAAATCATGGACATTTAACATTTGTTTTTAAGTGCAAGCCAGAGGGTTAGGGAAGAGATAACTCCTGTTACTCATGCTCTTTCTACTGCTTTAGTAAACACATAATCAAAAGCCACTCCGGGAGGAAATGGCATATTCGGCTTTTACTTGCAGCTGATCACATTGATGGAAGTCAGGGCAGGAACTCAGGGCAGGGAAGTAGGGGTAATGAAAGGAAACATGGAGCAATGCTCCTTACTGGCTTGCTGAACTATCTTTTTTTTACACAACCTACAAGTGGTATTACCCATAGGTAGCTCTGCCCTTGCACTATAATCACTAATCATGAAAAATGCTTTACAGGCCAATTGATGGAGGCATCTTCTCAATTGAGGTTCTTTCTTTTATGATGACACTGGCTTAGATAACAAACAACAAAAACTGTTCAGCCAGCACAGATGAAAAACCTTACTTTAATTCTCATAACCCACCATTTTTGTTGTTTGAGTGTATTTGGTATATATACAGTTTGAGGAACGACCACTTTGTATTCGAGGACCAACAAGGAGGCTGATACTTAGAGATGCCATTCTCTCTCTCTCTCTCTCTCTCTCTCTCTCTCTCTCTCTCTCTCTCTGCTCCCTCTTCTGTGGTACTCACTGAGCCTTGCATGCAAGAACAGTAATACAAATATATTTACTAGAACTAGGCTTCCCTGATCATTGATCGCTCCATTGTGTCCAGTTATGGTTTACTGTACAGAGAAGCTTCTTTGATGAGGTGTGGTAGCTACACTTAACCGTGGGTATAAGGAGATTTAGAATGTAGTTAGGGATTATGCTGGTCTAGCAAAGTGAAAGTAGTAGGTTCTCTTCTAAGAGCCATGACCTCACTAACCCTGAAACCATATAGATACAAAGAATAAAAAATGGCCCAGCAGGCTGTAGTTAAATATGTCTGCATTTATGTTTATGTAACAATTATAATCAAAGAAAACTGAATTATCAATTTGAGTGTGGGGAGCATGGAGGAGTTTGGGGAAGGGGGTTGAGAAGGTTTGGAGGATACAAGGGAAAGGGGAAACGTTATATTTTAATTAAAATTATATTTTAATTAAAAAGTAGTAAAAATAATAAAAATAAAATAAATGTTAAAAAAATAAGAGCTAGATGTGGGTGGTGCTTGCCTAGAATCTCTGCACTGAGAAGGTAGTGACAGAAAAATCTCTGAGACTTGCTGCCTAGCCAGCTTAGTCTAATCAACATTCTCCAAGTTCCATGAGAGAAAAACAATGTAATAAGTGAAAAAACACAATAATTGACTTCTACATACACACAAATGTACATACATACATTACATACATACATACATACATACATACATACATACATACATACACATACACTGAGAAAGGGAGAGAGAGAGAAGAAAAAGGAGAGAGAGGGGGAGAAGAAAAAGAGAGAGAGAGAGAGAGAGAGAGAGAGAGAGAGAGAAGAAATCAGTGCTACAGTTGAATTCTCATGATCCCTTCACACTGCCTATCTATACATGCCCAGCCCCTGCCCCAGCCCCTCCCCAGCCGCAGCCCCAGAAGCATACTTTGAAGTTGGGCAATGGCTTTCCAAGTCAGCTAAGAGCAATTTTTACTATACCTTGGTTACAAATACCCATGAGACATCAAGGACATACTTCTGTCATTACTATTTTCACTACAAAAACCTAAAATAACACAAATAAGAACAAAAGAGCAACAATACCCATACTTGTTTTCACATATACTTAAGATCCCTACCTATCACAAAATCAGCCTGTACTAATCAGACACTGCCTGGGCCCAGGCTCCTCACTGCAATGTCTGTGTGTCTCCACCATGACCTCATCATACAAAGAGCCCGACTGAACTACCATCTATCAGGTATTGTTGAATACAGTTCACAGAAGCAGTTTATAGAAGGCCAGACCCATTCACTCCTCTCAGCAGTCCCATGGGTAAAGCATTATGAATTCTGTTTCACAGACAAAGAAACGGGCTTGGAGGTAAGGGATTTGCTTTGGATCACCCAGCTGGGAAATCACAAGACCAGGAAAGGAACCCAGGTTCTCTTCTAACCAACTCTTTCTTTCACTATAACACCTTATGATCTTGAAATCTGAATGTTATTGTTGTTTAGCTGTTGTTCTTCTTTTTCTTCCTTCTTCTTCTTCTTCCTAAGGATTTATTTATTTTCATTTTATGTGTGTAAGCATGTCATCTGAATAAGTACCTGGATACCACATGTGTGCTTGGTAACCGGAAACAAGAAAAGGGATGTCAGATTCCCTGAAATTGTACTTATGGACTGCAATAAACAACCATGTTGGTGCTGGGAAATGAACTCAGGTCCTCTGTAAGAGCGGCAAGTGCTCTTAACCACTGAATCATCTCTCCAGCTCCAGAACCTAGTAATATTAGAAGAGAACGTCACATGGCAGGGTCCTGTCTCCTGTTGTCTTTGACCCCTACCAACTATGGCTTTCTCCTGGCCTATAGTACACACAGACAAGAGAGCAAAGGAACACTAAATTCAAAAGAAAATGACACTCATTTTGAAGATATGTCTCAGCAAATGAGTTTCCTGTGTGGCTGGCTGTAAGCCCAGACCCTTTCACTAAAACACCCTAAATAATTCAGATTCATTGGTCTATAATGTAAAGTGCAAATGCAGCTCATTTTTAGACTGGTTCTGAACATCAATAATAATAAACCAGAGATAATGTATTTTGTTTTCATAGAATTGGAACAAATTGCAGTATCTGTGCAAAAGCACATTGGATCAAGGGGCAGAGAGGGCAAGGTCTAATTTTTACAGCAATCCATTTTTTTCATAGAGTTTATTTCTGAAAAAGGATACTAGTTCCTCAGGCAACAGACCATGGACACATGTTTCCATCAGAGAATAGGGAATGTGATCATCTACACACTAAATGTCAAGGGCTTTGGCTATAAAGTATGACTAATAACTAGAAATTTTTCTTTGATTCTTCCCATTTTTCTCTTCTTCATACTATTTCATCTCATAGTTTTTTTTCTTATATGTGGAGACAGAGTTTTTCTATAGCTCAAAATACATAGCACTCTTCTGGTTGGGTTCACCCTATCCCCTGATGCTTTCTTAGTAATATGTGTGGAGGCCAGACACTAAGAAACCAGACTTAAAGGTTTCCTTCTGTTCCTGATCCTTCTCCACTTGCCTATTCCTTCTCCCTGTTTTTATTTTTGTTTATTTGTTTGTTGTTCTACTATCAGTATTTTCAAAGTATCTATAAAGGTAGGAACTTCAGAAAACACAGAATGGATACAGCAAATATATTCCTAAAGCTCACCCAATAGTACTTTTAAGCTTCTGATGATACACTGAACATAGTTACCCACTGGGACCTAACTAGTATGAAAAAAACAAAAAAACAAAAAACTATTATCTTTAAGCTTCTGGCAACTTTGCTATTGTGACAGCCCTTGAGTTCATATGATACATAGACATTGAAAGGCAATACAAGGAAGTAGATATACTTGCCCTGTGCCTGGGCTACCAGTCCATGAGTGGAAACACCTTTGTTGTCTAACATGGTTTGTTGTTCAAGACCTGCAATAAAATGTCCTCGTATGGAGTGTAAATAGTATTTGTTGAAGTGGTTCAATTTATTTTAATTTATGGTTAACTTGTCCCCATTCCATGAAGAAACACTGACATTCCTTCCCATTGTATGCTGATATAGTATTTCCATACAAACACATTTCCCTCTCTTTCCTTGGATTGTACAAACTGTGTCTACCTCCCTCTGTGAAATCTGTGAGGCTGGCAGTAGCCTAAAAACCTCTGCCGCAGTGGCTTTTAGAAACTTGGAAAAACATGCACATCACTTGCTATTTGCAGGTAGCTTGCAGCTCAGTAGTTCTCTGATCTTAAAATCAGAATCCTACTCTCATAAATCTGTTCAGGGGAGGACTGGGCATTTTAAACAGCTCATCTGATAATTCAATTTCTTAACCTGTCTTAAAGATGGAGATCAGTGTGAATCAAATCCTTGTTTAAATGGTGGAATATGCAAGGATGATATTAATTCCTATGAATGTTGGTGCCAAGTTGGATTTGAAGGAAGGAATTGTGAATTAGGTAAGTAATTTTTTATTTATTCATAGTTCAATGTTTCCTTTTTAAACCAGATGAAACAAGAGATTTAAATATTTTTATACCACCAATTCTCTTACAATACATTTACTATGCTTATAAACATTTACTTTCTCTATAGTCACTTTCTAGGATCTGAATTCAAGCTATTTGGGGGTAATGTTCCATTCCTTTTATGTATTAATCCTTAATATGTCTTCAGTCCCATTATTATCCCCATTTTATGAACAAGAAGACTTTAGCTCAAATATCAAACATATAAATGATTGAGCTAGGGAGTGAACTTCTTGTACTGTATTCAAAACTCTGAGAAAACTGCACCCATAAAAAGATTGGAATTTGTGACTGAGTCACTGTGGTTTAGATAAAGGAAGTGAATAGCCTATGGAGCTAGGCATGACAGGTCCTCATGAAATAAGAACTCCTCCAGAATAACAAAGCATTTAAATTTGTCGTAAAAAATCAGAGTTTGTTCTTTGATTCAAAGTATTGATTATACCAAAGAGTAGCAGAAGAAAAAAGTATCTTGCAAATGTAAAATTTTTGTATACTTTCCTGGAATATTTCTTTTTTGAGAGTTTGGTCATTTGAGCAGTAAACCCCAAAGTCCTTTATCCACTTGGTTACTGCCTCTGGATGCAATACTGATGACATTGTGGTTGAGAGAAGCACATGGGACCAAGAGAAGATGCTGCACTCTGAAACTGTGGGAGCATAGAGGTGCAATCTGATGGAAAGAATCTCACAGTGCAGGCTACATGCAAAGGAAAGAGTAGAGAAGTAGGAGGACGTTATTAAGGCAACATAGCCATTGCTCAGACACAGGAACAAGTCAGAAAATGAAATGAAAGGCAGCGGCTGCACTGCTCCTATTGAGAAAGGGGATGAAAGTCCCTGGAATATTGTTCAGTACTGAGAGGAAGTTCATTGATCATCTTTCTTTGAGATCTGAAAGATCTCAGAATAAAAAAGGAAAGTTGAAAGGACAAAGGAATCTAAAAAGAGTGAATGTAAGTGGGTGAGCTAACATACTCAGGCTGGACTTGCAATTGTTTACGACTCCTGGTGTGGCGATAAACCACTGCTTGAGTTCCCACTCCTGGGGGTGTGTTAATTGGTTCAACATCTCTAAAGTGCCATTTGGTCTGAAAGATTATAATTTCAAGTTCCAAATCAGTGAAATTCAGTCCTCATATTCCAGATACATACAGAAGTACTTTGAGTAGCTACTCTGAAGCCATTGGAGTAAAGGGAATGAATAACTCAGTCTTTGCTGTAAGTGAAGGTTACAGTGTAGTAGATGGCAAACATAAAGGTTAGGCTGGAGAGATGGCTCAGCAGTTAAGAGAATTGACTGCTCTTCCAGAGGACCTGGGTTCAAATCCTAGAACTAACATGGTGGCTCACAACTCTCTGTAACTACAGTTCCAGGGGATCCAAAGCTTTCTTTTAGTATCCGCAGGCACCAAACATACACATGGGGCACAAATTTACATGTAAGTAAAACATATTCATACATGTGAAAAATATAATAATAAAATACATTTTAATTTATAAAATTTTAAAGCATAAGTGTATATGTAGTGTAAGGTTTTTTTGAATTTTATTTTATGTTTAAGGATATTTTGTATGTGTGTTTATCTGTGAGCCATGTGCATTGCAATGCCCACAGAGGCCAGAAGATGGCATAGGATCCTCTGGAACTGGAGTAAAAGGTGACTGTGAGCCTCCATGTGGGCTTTGAGAACTGAACTTGGTTCATCTAAAAAGCAGCAAATGCTCTTAACCAATGAGCCAGTTCTCCATCACTCTATCTTGTTTTAAAAGAAAGTTTAAAAGGAGGAAAAGAACACCATCGAGGAATGTGAATGTAAGCTCAGAGTTCTATAACAGGATGCACTGTGGTTGGGAAGGTTATGGTCCACAGAGAAAACTTGCTAAGTCTGCAATTGGCAACATCTCAATACTCCTTGGTCCCCACGTTTCTCTTTGGTCAGGGCTCTAGCTGTACTGCAGCCACCACCACGCTTAGTCTCTAGGGTATATTGATCAGATCCAACCAATTTGAGAAAGGGTTTGGGTTTTTTTTTTCCGAAAATCTTTTCAGCTCAGCTGATTCAGAAACAAGATGGAAATTCTGTCAGAACACCCTTTAACTCAGATACTACAGGAGAGCAACAACAAAGCATAGACAAACTCCCATTTAAGCTTCTTGCCTCCAGCTGAATTAGACACAAATCTGAAAAATCACAAGGCATCACAGTGTAGAGGTATGTGGGCCCGTGCCTTACCTTGTCTTGAAAAGGGAGAGGTTTCTACTATACACTTGGCTTTCTTTTCCCCCTGTCCACCAGGAAGGCTCTAAGTTGGGGGAATGAGAAGCAAATATTTGGGACATGTTTTCTAGATAGAAAACAAAGAATTAACTGGCTACTGGGTCCCTTTGGCTAGAATAAATGTCTTTGAATTTCCTCTGCTGCAGAAGAAATCCAAATGTCTATCAGACAGATTAAAGTCTGCAAGAATCTAGTTGCAAACAAAAGAATATTTTCTGAGGGTCTTTTGTTTTTGTTTATTTGTTTGCTTGCTTTTTCAATTTTTCAATATACCACAGACCCAACTATCTCATTTACTATGTATTTTGGGGTTGGGAAAAATGTTGAGGTTAGCTGACTAAGATATTTTCTGGCCTGATATAGCTGTCTCCTGAGAGGCTCTGACAGTACCCAACTAATACACAAGTAGAGGCTCAGAGCCATCCATTGGACTGAGCACAGGGTCCCCAATGAAGGAGCTAGAGAAAGGACCCAAGGAGCTGAAGGGTTTGCAGCTCCTAAGGACGAACAACAATATGAACTAACTAGTACCCTCAGAGCTCCCAGGGACTAAACCACCAACCAAAGAGTACACATGGTGGGACTCATGGCTTCAGCAGCATGTGTATAGCAGAGGATGGCCTAGTTGGTCATCAATGGGAGGAGAGGCCCTTGGTCCTGTGACGGCTAGACATCCCAATGTAGGAGAATGCCAGGACTAGGAAGCTGGAGAGGGTGGGTTAGTGAGCAGGGGAGAGGGAGAATGGGATAGAGGGTTTTCAGAGGGGAAACAAGGAAAGGGGATAACATTTGAAATGTAAATAAAGAAAATATCTAAAAAAAAAAAAAAAAAAGAAAGATGTTTTCTGGTAAACCTGTTAAACAAAACAAATTTGTGTTAAGGCTCTGGTGAGCAACCCTCTGCTATCAGGAAAAGAAAGAAAACACATGCTTTAAAAGGTTCCTCAATGGATATTGTAGGTCCCAAGGCCACCCTTGGGACGAAGAAAAACCCATCCTCAATCTAGTGTGTGGCATCTAAGTGCTGGATAATTGACTGAGTTCAGTTCTGTTTCTCAGGTCCTGCTCTATTGACCTCTCTCCTGCAATTTCTTGTGCTATGATTCTATTTATAGAATGCTGAATCTTTTAACTGTGGGCAAAAGCCTGCTGATATTACAGCAACACATCCATCCCACCACATGCACCAAACAAGTCAAAGATCAAGAGTAGCAGCAACATGCTGGGCCAGAAAGGGCAATAGCAAACAGGAAAAAGATTGAGAGGTCTGGTTATTTAACCAAGGACACAGAAGCAGAATAGAAAAATCATAGCAAGTTTACTCATCCCCTTTGTATTGGCTCTGGACACAACTAGCCCGCTCTCCCCACCCACCTGTTAACTTATCACAGCCTCATATTGATGGAACATTTTCTACAGGGAGTATTTGATTTGGCTGAACACTTTAGTATTGCTTTGTAGCAACAATATGATAGCCAGGGACAAAAAGAGCCAGAGATGTTATCAGCACTCACAAGAGAAAAGGGCCTCAAAACAGGAATGCAAAACACCAGATGCCATCTTTTTTTAATCATAAACTTAGTGGATTAATGGTAGCAAAAACGAAATCTCAGGTCAGTTCCTTTATTCCCTTCCCCTGATAATAGTTTATTTTCCTCCCCTGATTTACTGGACTATGCAATTAAAATAAATAAACATACAGAAAATATTTTGTATATGAGGGCAATAAAAATAGCAATTATATTTGTGCCATAATAAATAGAAAATACATTTTGGAACAGTGTAAAAAATGAATGCTTAGTAATAAAAGAAAGATATACAAGTACTCTATACATAGTCTGGCTTCTTTGGATATATAAACACACATATGCACATAAGTATTTTTAACAAATAGTAGAATAGGTGGGTGAAAATTTATTAGTACAATGGACTACTACACAGCAATGTAAATGAACTATTGGTTTACAAAACCACATAGATGAATCTCACAAAAAAATTG
>JADRCD010075548.1:8374-19193 GCA_019843815.1 Montemys delectorum | reverse complement strand
CACTTCTAAGAAGGACTGAAGTATTTCCTCTTTGATCTTCCTTCTTCAGCTTCATGTGGTCTGTCAATTGTATCATTGGTATTCTGAGCTTCTGTGCTAATGTCCACTTATCACTGAGTGAATACCATGTTGTTCTTTTGTAACTGGGTTCCATCACTCAGGATGATATTTTTTAGTTCCATCCACTTGTCTAAGAATTTCATAAAGTCATTGTTTTTGATAGCTGAGTAGTACTCCATGTCAATAGAGTGAAGAATCTACAGGAAATGAGAAGTTTGTAGAAACACAAATAAAATCATGAGTAAATTTATGATAATATTCTTTCTCTTGTGTGAAAAACATAACTGTAAATTTGACATAGAGGGAATCAGTATACATACTTGAAAAATATTCCTGGTGGGATTGCAAGCTGGTACAACCACTCTGGAAATTAGTTTGGTAGTTCCTCAGAAAACTGGACATAGTACTACCAGAGGACCCAGCAATACCACTCCTGGACATATACCCAGAAGATGCTCCAACATGTAATAAGGATACGTGCTCCATTATGTTCACAGCAGCCTCATTTATAATAACCAGAAGTTGGAAAGAACCCAGATGTCCCTCCACAGAGAAATGGATACAAAAAATAGCTCCTGGATTAGGGTGGGGGACTTTTGTACATGAATCTTCTCAGTACTGGGACCCTACATGGCTTAAACCTGTACAGAACCTGTGTATGCTGCCACAGTCTCTATGGGTTCTATTGTGTCTACAAGGTCTTCTTTCTCGGTCTTCTGTCCTCACTGGGTCTAATAATCTTTACAGATCCTCTTCCACAAAGTTCCCTGAGCCAAGTAGAGAGATTAAAGATATCCAATTTAGGACTCAGTGTTCAAGGTTTCTTACTGTCTGTTTACTGTCCAGTTGTAGGTCTCAGTATTTGCTTCTGTATGCTGCAGGAAAAAGCTTCTATGATGATGATTGAGCAAGACATTGACATGTAGCTAGAAGTCATCTTATGGCTACATTCATTAGTAGAAGAGTAATGTTTGATTTTCTCATAGGTCCTTCTTCTGTCTAGTCTTAGGTTCTTGGCTACATGAGCAGTATCCAGCATGGGTTACATCTAAAAGAAAAATGAGAAATGCATGTGATGATACATACAAGAAAAACTTCAACAGCTACTTGAATATTAGCCAAAGTATGTTTCAGATGCAAGAATATTACTAGAAAGAAAAAAAGAGATTAGATAGATGCATCCCATTAAATTACATTCACTAATTAGCAGTTATATAATTTATTACAATAAAGCTGTTTTAAACATGAGATGCACCATTCTTTATGGAACCCAGACAAATAGATTTGTGGGTCTCAATTAGGCCACAAAAACTGAATGTGTTACAGCTCACAAAAGGGAAGCAAGGAGGTTTGGGCCACCAATATAGAACAGGTAGGTGGAGATCCAGGTCTTGCCTACTGTAGTAGTAGGGCCAGTGCCAGCAGGAGGGGCATGAGCATGGCCTGCCAGGTGGGTCCACGGTCTAGCAATGAAAGCTTCAGGAAAGAGACTTCTTCCCCAAAATGTTACAACTCAGTAAAATAGCCACTCTCAGGTGATCTCAGTGAAATATTGTGCACTTTATTCCATGTGAATATGGACTTTATAAACACTGAGAAGTAGGGTGGGATCCAAGAGTAGACCCTTTCCACTGGCTCAGTCTGAGATTTTAGTGATGGTCTATTTGCATGTGGAAGGACTCCAGGTGTTTTTCCTAAAGACTGCCATGGTCCTCTTGGTCCACTCAGGGACATGTTCACCTATGCTAGAGTAGATTGTAAAGGAGTTTGTAAGGGAGTTGGCCTTACTCTCCTACCATTCTCAATTCACAGGGTTTGAGCTCACTAAACTTTACCAGTTCTTCTGTCTGATGTTATGATCCACTTGCCCCACAGACATGTAAATGAATACATGCACACACACATACACACACACACACACACATACACACACACACACACACACACACACAAATTAACAATAATGTCTGCCTTCTTTTAAACTTCCTGGGGTCTTAATGATTTAAAAAATCAAGTTAATAATCCCACTCTAGGAAATTCTCAAAGAACATACTGAAATACAACTTCTATATGCTCAGCATTGCTTGCTTGCTTGAGACAGCTTCATTGTGTATTAGAAAACCATGTTGTTATGGTCATACAGAACACACAACACATGGGTCTTAGAACTGTGAACCATCTTTTATGAACTCTGGCTACATAGATTAGGAAGCAAATATGAATAAGGCATTACTGTGTAATTTAGTGGCCACAGGGAAAAAATTAAAATTAATTCTAGGATTCATAGCTACTATGCCACCACACCCTTAATCCCAGATGATCTTGAACTCATAGAGCATTCTATGTTAATCCTATGGGATTCATAGCCACTATTCCTCAAGGTCTCCATGCCAAGATTCAGGTCAGAAACTTGTATCTCTCAGCCTCCAGATTAGGGCCACAGGTGAGCTTTCTAATTCTGGATTGTAGTTCATTTCAGACATAGTCAAGTTTACAACCAGGAATAGTCACTACAAGCATCTTCTGAGTATATGCCCAGGAGTGGTATAGCTGGGTCCTCTGGTAGAACTATGTCCAATTTCTGGAGGAACTGCCACGCTGATTTCCAAAGTGGTTGTACCAGTTTGCAATCCCACCAGCAGTGAAGTAGTGTTCCTCTTTCTCCACAACCTCTCCAGCATCTGCTGTCACCTGAGTCTTTTATCCTAGCCAATCTGACTGGTGTGAGGTGGAATCTCAGAGTTGTTTTGATTTGCATTTCCCTGATGACTAAGGATGTTGAACATTTCTTTAGGTGTTTCTCAGCCATTTGGTATTCCTAAGGGGAAAATTCTTTGTTTAGCTCTGTACCCCATTTTTAATAGGGTTATTTGGTTCTCTGGAGACTAACACCTTGAGTTCTTTGTATACATTGGATATTAGCCCTCTATCAGTTATAGGGTTGGTAAAGATCTTTTCCTAATTTGTTGGTTGCCATTTTGTCCTATTGAAAGTGTCTTTTGGGTTGGCTGGTTTTTCAAGACAGTGTTTCTCTGTGTAGCCTTGGCTATCCTGGAACTTACTCTGTAGACCAAGCTAGCCTAGAACTCAGAAATCAGCCTGCCCTTGCCTCCCAAGTACTGGGATTAAAGGCATGTGCCACTACCACCTGGCTACAAATAGTTTTTTTATTTTCTTTAAATAAAATCATTAAGATTTACAATACCTTTTCCAAATTAACTAAAAGGTGGAAAAATAGTATCCAAATTAACAAAGTCAGAAATTATGAGAGGGTGGGGAGCATAACTGTAACCACTGAAGAAACCAAAGAATTATAAGGACATACTTTAAAAGCCTGTACTCCACCAAATCAGAAATTTAAGAGAAATAGAAAATCATCTAGATAGGTACTCCTTACCAAATTTAAATCAAGAACAAATAAGTAATTTAAATAGATCTATAAGTCCTCCCAAAAGAAAAGAAATTATTACAAGCCCAATAACAACAACAGCAAAAATCCCACAAGAGGAAGATGGTATAAGCAAAGAATTCTATCAGACTTCCAATGAAGAGATAACACCACTACTCAAATTATACCACAAACAGTACCCAAAGGAACATTGCCCAATTCATTTTAAACGGCTACTTTTACCCTGATATACAAACCACATAAAGACCCAGCACTGAAAGAGAATTACAGACTAATTGTTTATAGGAACATATATGCAAGACTACTTAATAAAATATGTATAATCTGAAATAAAAACATATCAAAAATATCATCTTCCCAAATCAAGTAAACTCCATTTTAGAGATGCATGGATGATTCAATATATGAAAATAAATAAATATTACCTATCATTCAAACTGAAAAATAAAAACCATGTGAATATCTCATTAAATGCAGAAAAGGCCTTTGACAAATACAATACCCCTTTCATGGAAAAAGTCATATAAGGATTAGGAGTACAAGAGACATACTTAAAAATAGTAAGGACAATTATAAAAACTCACAGCTAACATCAACTTCAATGAATATAAACTCAAAACAACTCTACTAAAATGAGGGAAAAGACAAGGTTGTCTACTCTCTCATATACATTCAATATAGCAATTGTGGTGGTTTGAATGAAAATGGCCCCCATAGGCTAACAGGAATTGGCACTTTTGGGTGTGGCCTTTTTGGAGTAGATGTAGCCTTGCTGGAGAAACTATGTTACTGGAGGTGGTCTTTTTAAGTTTCAGAAGCTCAAGTCTGGTCCAGTGTCTATATCTCTTTCTTTTGCCTACAGATATAGACTTTCAGGTCCTCTCCATAACCATGTCTGCATGAGTGTCACCATGCTTCCTACCATGTTAACAATGGACTAAACCAATAAACTGTGAGCCATCCTTAATTACATCTTTCCATTAACAATAGTTGCCATGTTCATGGTCATGGTTCCCTTCACAGCAATAAAACCCTAACTATGACAATACTTAGAGTCTTACCTAGATCATAAATTCAACTGAAGGAGAAAAAGTGGATACAAACAAGAAAGTGGTAGCCAAAATATCTTTATGTGAAGATTGTGTGAAAGTATTGATAAGTGACCATAACAATGCCACCAGAGAACTTCTACAATTGACGAACATATTCAGCAAAGAGTCTGGATACAAAAGTAATTCATAAAAATCAATAGTCCTCTGATATAGTAATGACAACTGAGCTATAATAAATCATAAAAATATCACCTTATACAATTGTCTTAAATAAGATAAACTGGTTTTTTGTGATGCAAGTAAATCAAGTGAAAGACTTGTATGTTAATAACTTCAAATCTTTGAAGAAAGAAATTGAAGATAACAGAAGATGGAATGAACTTCCATGCTCATGGATTGGTAGGATTAACATGTCTTAAAAGGCCATCCTACCAAAAGCAATCTACAGATTTAATACAATTCCTTTCAAAAGTCTAAAACAATGCTTCACAGATCTTGAAAGAAAAATTCTCAACCTCATGTGGGAAAACAAAAACACAGAACAACTAAAAACAAATTTGAACAATAAAATAACTGATAAAGTAACAATAAAATATCACTATTCCAAATTTCAAATTATTATACAAGGTAATAATTTTTAAAAAGCATTTCATTGTCAAAAAGTCAAACATATTGATGTTGATGTTGAGTTTCAGACCGAGGACCAGGTGTTAAGATCCATATTTAACATAGCAAAGCAGACCTGGCCTCCAGTGTTTTTGAAGAATCCCTCAGACCCTACCTGTTACAGGGCATGGATGACATATGCCAATCTCTACTCTGAACTTAAACAGCTGGTACAGGAGTAACTAAATATTCAACACATTGAAGAATCTATCAGCCCATAGAATTGTTTATAAAAAAGAAACCAGTAAAAACCATAAATAAGATGATTCATGCAATGTGCTTTCCACAGCCTGGAATCCCATTGCCTTTTCTATTACCTAAGTCATAGCCTTCAATAGCAATTGATTTAAAACATTGCTTTTTCATAATCGCTTTTCATGAGCATGATAGGTAGAGGTTTGGTTTCTCAATATAATAATATAATAATAATTATCCAATAGAGATATCATTGAAGTCTTACCACAATGAATGTTAAACAGTCCTACCTTGTGCCAATATTTTGTGCCACAACCATTAGAAACGTGTTGGTAGTTTTCTTAATTTAAAACTTATAATTATATGAATGATATGCTACTGTCTGATTTAGATATAGATACTTTAGAAAAAAACTGTTCAATTAAGTAAAGAAAAATTTACCTTGCTGGAGTATTACAAATTGTTCCTGAAAAAAAATTACCAAAAGAAGATTCTGATAATTATCTAGAATATATGCTATATCTACAGAAAATATGACCACAGAAAGTAAACATCATCAGAGATTAATGTGTTACAGTATTTTCTCTGTCCAATCACATTAGAGCAGTGACAGGCCTGTGATTGGACAGGAATAGAGAGGTGGAGCTAGAAGTTGAGGAAGAGAAAGGTCAGAGGGAGAAGGGCAGTGGCTTGATCATGGAGTCAGAGGAAGATGATGAGTCAGACCCCTCATGGTTATAACCAGGCTAAGGATATTACAAGGTTAAATTAACTGGGTCAAAATTTGTCTTTATCATTTGTCATTGAAATTATTGTATTCGCATCTTGTAACTGTGATCTTATTATTATATAAAACTGATTAGATAATTAAGCCTTAAGAGTCATGCTTTACTGGGTTCTAGGCATTAGATGAATGATTGTGGGGGTGTGTAAAGAGTTGCATATGAGCGAGATGTTGCTCCTATCTGGGAGAAAATAGCTAAAAGAAGATCCTACAAGAACATGGTATTGCCGGTACCAGCTCAAGAACGTGATCCAGTGGGAAAGAAAGTTTGTGGGGTAGAACTATTTTTTAATTATTCCCACATTAATCACTAACTCTTAATGATTTTCAAAAATTGCTAGAAGGTATTAATTGGCTATAGCCCACAATTGGATTAACTACTCAAAAATTAAGTAATTTGTTTTAAATCTTACCAGGTGATAAGGACTTAAATAGTCCAAGAAAGTTGTGAGTATTGGCTCTTATAGAAAAGGAATTACAGGATGTACATGTGAATCATTTGAAGCCAAATCTGGGTGCTATTTTGATTTTTTTTTGTCCTCTATTCACTCTATGACAAGAATTTTTATGCAAAAAGTAGATTATATTTTAGAATAAATATTTTAGCATAGAAACAGAGTGAAAAATTAAAGACCTAGGTACAAAATATTTCTGAGTTGATTCTGAGAAGAAAAATGAAACTTTGTCAGTTAGCAAGAATCGTACCAGCAGAAATTGTGGTACCATTTTACTGATGTTGAAATTTCCTCATTATGGGCAGAAAATGAACATTGGCAAAGAGCTTTCAGTAATTTTTGAGAGAGATTAAAAATAAATATCCCAAAAGTAAGAGATGTAAGTTTTTAAAAAGATCTATTTGGGTTCTCCTTCATGTAGAAAAGGGACACCAATTTTTGGAGTCCTTAAATTCTATACTATTGTATATCAGGAAAGGCAGGTTATAAATCAAAAATGATAAGTAAAGTGGCTCACAGCCTTTATGATTCAGTTTAAAAATCAGAGCTCTATGCTATTCTTATATAATTAGATTTTTCTCAATCTCTCCATACTGACTTTAAATATGAAGTAAGCATTGTTTTACATATTGAATCCACTGAACTAATTCTGGATGATTCAGAATTAAGATCATTACTTCTTCAACTACAACAAGTAATCAAAAGTGGAAATCATTAAGGCATACAACAGATATCAGATCCAATACAGGGCTACCAGGTCCTACAGCACAATGTAAAGAAGAAACTGATCAGCTATTAATAAGAAATGTGATATAAGCTTCATAATTTCATAAGAAACAGCATGTAAACCAGCTTGGAGGCAGAGGCCTCAGAAGTGGCAGGGCAGCTGGCACAGGAACCTTTCTACCTCCATCTACACCTAGGAGGGGCAACAGATCCACACCCTTCTCTCCACCTTTCCCACAAATGGAGAGCCTGTCAGGGTTTGTTCTGACCCCAGGACTCAGGAGAGACAACTTATCCACAGCCGTCTGCACACAGGTTTTACCAGAGGAGAGCTGATCTCCCAGAAGTGTTGACACAGGCTTACAGATCTACAGGAGGAACAAGCTCCAGCCAAAGACAGCAAGAACATCTAACACCAGAGATCAACAAATGGCAAAAGGTAAACACAAGAATCTTACCAACAGAAACCAAGACTACTTGGCTTCATCAGAACTTAATAATCACACACAGCAAGTCCTGGATATCCCAAAACACCAGAAAAGCAAGATTTGGATCTAAAATCATATCTCATGATAGTGATAGAGGAATTTAAGCAGGGCATGAATAACTCCCTTAAAGAAATACAGCAGAACACAAATAAACAAGTAGAAGCCCTTAAAGAGCAAACTCAAAAATCCCTTAAGGAATTACAGGAAAGGACAACCAAACAGGGGAAGGAATTGAACAAAACCATCCAAGACCTAAAAGTAGAAGTAGAAATAATGAAGAAATCACAAAGAGAGACAACTCTGGAGATAGAAAACCTAGGAAAGAAGTCAGGAGCTATAAATGCAAGCATCACCAACAGAATACAAGAGATGGAAGAGAGAACTTCAGGTGCAAAAGATACCATAAAAAACATTGACATAACAGTCAAAAAAAAATCCAAAAAGCAAAAAGTTCCTAACCCAAAACATCCAGGAAATACAGGACACAATGAGAAGACCAAACCTAATGATAATAGGTATAGAAGAGGGTGAAGACTCTCAAATTAATGGGCCAATAGATATCTTCAACAAAATTATAAGAAAACTTCCCAAATCAAAATGAGAGCTGCCCATGAACATTCAAGAAGCCTACAGAACCCTTCCAACAAAACTAAAAGAAGATAGCCACAAGAACAGGATTCCAACTCTAACAACAAAAATAACAGGAAGCAGCAATTACCTTTCTTTAATATCTACTAATATCAATGAACTCAATTCCCCAATAAAAAGACATAGACTATGTCTTCATACTCAGCAAGTTATGATCTACCAAGATTAATTCTCAATTCTGAATCTCTATGCGCCAAGCACAAGGGAATCAACATTCATAAAAGAAACTTTACTAAAGCTCAAAGCACACACTGCACCACACACAATAATAGTGGGAAATTTCAACACCCTACTCTCTGCAATGGACAGATTATGGAAACAGAAACTAAACAAAGACCCAGTGAGACCAACAGAAGTTATGAAGCATATGGATTTAACAGATATTTATAAAACTTTTTATCCTAAAACAAAAGGATATACATGCTTATTAGCATCTCAGGGTACTATAATTGACCATATAATTGGTCACAAATCAGGTCTCAACAGATACAAGAAGACTGAAATAATTCCTTGCATCCTAATAGATCACCATGGACTAAAGCTGCTTCTCAATAACAACATAAAAAATAGAAAGCCCACATACATGTGGAAGTTTAACAACATTCTACTCAATGATAACTTGGTCAAAGAAGAAATAAAGAAAATTAAAGACTTTCTAGAGTTTAATTAAAATGAAGCCACAACATACTCAAATGAAATGGGATACAATGAAAGCAGTCCTAAGAGGAAAACTCATACCTTTAAGTGCCTCCAAAAAGAAACTGGAGAGAGCATACACCAGCAGTTTGACATCACATCTGAAAGCTCTAGAACAACAAGAAGCAAATTCACTCAAGAAGAGTTGAAGGCAGGAAATAATCAAACTCAGGGCTGAAATAAACCAAATAGAAACAAAAAGAACTATACAAAGAATCAACCAAACCAGGAGCTGGTTCTTTGAGAAAGTCAACAAAATAGATAAACCCTTAGCCAGACTAATTAAAGGCACAGAGACATTATCCTAATTAACAAGATCAGAAATGAAAGGAGAGACATAACAACAGACACTGAGGAAATCCAAAAAATCATGAGATCCTACTACAAAAGCCTATACTCAACAAAACCGGAAAACCTGGATGAAATGAACAATTCTGTAGACAAATACCTGGTACCAAAATTAAATCAAGATCAGATAAACAATCTAAACAGTCCCATATCTGCTAATGAAATAGAAACAGTCATTAGTAGTCTTCAAATCAAATCACCATCCTGGACCTTAAGCTGTACTACAGAGCAATTGTGATAAAAAAAACTGCATGGTATTGGTACATTGACAGGCAGGTAGATCAATGGAACAAAATTGAAGAC
This sequence comes from Montemys delectorum, assembly GCA_019843815.1. Taxonomy (NCBI): domain Eukaryota; kingdom Metazoa; phylum Chordata; class Mammalia; order Rodentia; family Muridae; genus Montemys; species Montemys delectorum. Next base: position 9,363 of record JADRCD010075548.1, on the reverse strand, counting down.
CCAGAAATGAACCCACACATCTATGGTCACTTAATCTTTGACAAAGGAGCTAAAACCATCCAGTGGGAAAAAAGACAGCATTTTCAACAAATAGTACTGGCTCAACTAGCAGTTAGCATGTAGAAGAATGCAAATCGATCCACTCCTATCTCCTTGTACAGAACTCAAGTCCAAGTGGATCAAGGACCTCCACATAAAACCAGATACATTGAAACTAATAGAAAAGAAAGTGGGGAAGAGCCTTGAGCACATAGGCAAAGGGGAAATTTTCCTGAACAGAATACCAATAGCTTATGCTCTAAGATCAAGAATTGACAAATGGGACCTCATAAAATTTCAAAGGTTCTGTAAGCTGAAAGACACTTTCATTAAGACAAAATGGCAACCAACAAATTGGGAAAAGATCTTTACCAATCTTATACCTGATAGAGGACTAATATCCAATATATAGAAACAACACAGAGGTTAGACTCCAGAGAACCAACTAACCCTATTTAAAAATGGTGTACAGAGATAAACAAAGAATTCTCAACTGAGGAATAGTGAATGGCTGAGAAACACCTAAGGAAATGTTCAACATCCTTAGTTATCAGGGAAATGCAAATCAAAACAACCCTGAAATTCCACATCACACCAGTCAGAATGGCTAGGATAAAAAACTCAGATGACAGCAGATGCTGGCAAGGTTGTGGAGGAAGAGGAAAACTCCTCCAATGCTGGTGGGACTGCAAGCTGGTACAACCACTCTGGAAATCAGTTTGGTGGTTCCTCAGGAAATTGGACATAATACTACCAGAGGACTCAGCTATACCACTCCTGGGCATATACCCAAAAGATGTTCCAACATGTAATAAGGACATATGCTCCACCATGTTCATAGCAGCCTTATTTATAATAGCCTGAAGCTGGAAACAACCCAGATGTCCCTCAACAGAGGAATGGGTACAGAAATTGTGGTACATCTACATAATGGAGTACTACTCAGCTAT